>PVJL010000678.1:0-183523 GCA_004026885.1 Lyroderma lyra
AGGGAGGGGGAAGCCAGAGCGTTAATAACTGCAGGTTTAATTGCTGGCAAAGGTGACAAGTGTTTTGCTCCAGGTGGGACCACCTCCGGGGAGAACTACTAAGCTGAAAAAGAACACTGAATTTCTATGCTTTTAAGAATCATTCTCTTCCGCGTTCTTACCCGGAATTTCTCCTCCACACTCCGGTCACCTTATAACGTCCGACCAGGGGAACCTCCCCAGGAGGTAAATCAGACCGTACCTCTCGGACAAAACTGGCAACGGGGTCTCCTGGCTGCTCTGTCCCACACTGTATTTAGTCCCACCTGCAAATCCCTCGAGCAGGCCCCATTACCCCTGCCCGGCCCACCCAGGCCTCCCTGCCGTTGCCCAGGACGGGTCCTTGGGTTCAGCCACTGCCAGGCTTCTGTCTTTGTTTATGTCACGCACGCATGCAAAGCAACGCTGTCTCCCTCCTAAGCCAAAACTCCGTAAGTGGAGTGAACCCAACCTTCCCTGCCTGTCGCTCTTGTCCTGAGGCTGCCCCCACCTCCACCTCTTACTACGCAGTCCAATGGCTTCCTTTCAGAGGTGTGAAAGCAGAACCCCGGAGAAGGACAGTGCCTGGCCCAAGGCCACGCAGTCTGTCCCTCGACTCTGCAGACCAGGGCCCCTCTCACTGCCGCCCCCGCACAGTAATCCACTTAGGGACCCAACACACACAGAACCTACCACGTGCCCAGCCTTTCCCTAAGGCCTCTACACAGACCAACGTCCTGGGACAGAGGTGCTCTTATTTTCTCCCATTTACCTCGTAGGAAACTGAGGCACAGACAGATCAAGGAACTTGGCCAAGGTCACAGAGCTGGTTAAGTGGCAGAGCAGAGGTCTGAGCCCAGGCGGCCCGGCTCCGTCCCCATGGTTCTTATGTACTTTGCCAGAAGGAATCACTTGCTGCTTTTCAGCAGAAAAAAAGGAATACTATGTCGTGAACCGTCTGACAAATACGCCCAGCGTTTCCCTTCGAAAGCAAGACGAAGACCCATAAAAATAAAAAGTATTTTTAAAAACCAACAACACTGGAGATTGCCATGAAAGGCTAAATGTGCCAGACTCGGATGACAGGGCGTTTGTCAGCCTTCTTAGGGTGTCGCGTGCGGGAGAGGGGGAGCAGTGCAATACATGCAAATCTGCACGGTGGCCCAAATATTGTCACCTGCTCTCAGTGCATGTGTCCTCTGCACGTACACACCATGATGGCTTCACGCCCTCCCCGGGTGCCCCCAGCCCTAGGGCTTCCACAGCGACGAGTGTATTGGAAACCGCCCACAGACTCTGGTTCAGGGCTGTGGCCAGCCTACCCTCCCCCTGCAGAGGAGGGAAATGTCCCACCCGTTCTTAAAAAAAAAATCCTCGGGAGCCAGCCTGCCCTTTTGAGGACCTTTCTGTGTCTCTACCTGGGGATTTTTTTCTCCCCACCTGTGGGACGTGTCCCTCAAAATACAGTCAGATGATCCAGAGGTGAACTGTCCAAACTCTTGGCTTCTTTACTGTGTCCCTCACTTGCAGTCGGTCTGTTAGCTCGGTGACACGCCCACAGCAGAGGCGAGGGGCAGGAAGACGAGTAGGGCCATCCAGTACTGAGACCCAACTTACCCAACGATACTTCCAGAAGTTCTGAGCTGTTCTGAAACCCCCGCCTCCTCAGCTGCTTACCCGCCTCGGGCACCCGGGCTGTGAGCCCAGCATTCAGAGCCTTCTCACCTAGAATGCTCCGTTACGAGACCCCTAAACATGGGCTTAACTGGGGCAGACGTTCGCAAGGTTCTCAGGGCCCAGGGAACTGTAAATGTCCTAAGAAGGTAAACGGGCCACCCCAAACAAGGGGTGGGGGAGATAGGCATTCCCACTGCAGCAGGGAACAAAGAGCGCCCCAAATTTCTGTGTGGATGCCCTCCACCATCACCACCCAAAACGAGGGTATTTCACGCCAGGAGCCTAGGTAACTGAGCTCAAATCCACCCACTTCCACATTTGCATAATGGGCAAAGACATCTGGCTACCATTTAACGGTCACCAACTAAGACACAGGGTGGAGACACTCCCCACAAAGCAATATTTATTGTCTTTGGATCACCACTGGCTAAAACCTCCTGAAGTTTCCTCAAACTCAGCTCTGTAAAACAAACGAGAAAGAACACCACTATAAATCACAATCTGACCAGGATATCTCAGGGCCTGCCCGCGCTTTGTATTTTCTAAATTTCGCATAAATATTGGAAACAGTGCAAGAAACAGGGTGATCTCAGATTCGTGCCATGTTGATGCCCGCATGACAAAACCCAACTACTTACTTCATTTTCTTCTACTTCTTATCTCAAATGCGCAGTTCCGTTCCCTTAACAAAAATATGCCTCTTTTGAACAATATGTGATGCAAAGCAAAAAGAACAGGGAATCAAAACAAATTCTTTCCTGCAAAATTTATGGTTCCTCTTCTGCCCACATAACCAGCACCGGGTCTACTGCTGTGTATACAGCACAGGCCACAGACTGGCACCAAGGGCATCAGTCTCTCAGCGGTGTGCAGTGTGACAGGGCATGAGCACACGCTGACTTTTTCTTTTGGGGGGTCCTTTCTTTCTTTCTTTCTTATTTATTTATTTACCGGTTTCTGTCTTTTCCCCCCTCCTTGGGTTTTTTTTTTTTTTCAGATGCTGATTTTTAAAAGCAAATCAATATTTCTCAGATAATTTATTAAGATAAATAGGAAGGAAACGTGGACAGCAGTCAACACCGCGGGGGGAACATGCTCCTAAATCTTAGGGTGATTTCTTGGACGAGGTGACACATGGCTGGCTGCACCTGGCAATATGTCCATCACCACATTTCTTTTACGCTCTCAACCTAAGTCAGCCTATTATACTTTCTAGACTTGGGCAAACGAGTTTGCTGAATAGTCCACACAGGGAGTGGGGCCCCTTCCTACAGTGCCTTGGTCCACTCAACACCAACATGTCCTCCCAGGCCCGGGGAAACGAGGTGGGTTTGGTTTGGTTTGGGGCGGGGGGTCTAGACTGGTTAAGCAATAGGTCTCAGTCAGAACACGCTTGTCCCAGTGGGTTCAGTGTCCTTCTCTGCTGCTCATAAAGGCCAAGTGCTCCCCAGACCCTGGCTGCCTCCACGTTCCTAAACAGAGGTTGTCCCAAAAGCAGGAGAAGACCGGGGAGACTGCGAGGTGGCCATTTAAATTCCCAGCAGCCCAGAAGGGCAGAACCGACAGCCCTACCCGCTTGTACCGTGGGCTTTCCACAGGCCCTACTCAGGGGGGGCCTCCCTACCCCCAACACACACACTCACACACACTCACACTCACTCACACTCACACACACTCTCACTCTCACACACACTCTCTCACTCTCACACACACTCTCACACACTCACTCACACACACTCACTCACACACACTCATTCACACACACTCTCACACTCACACTCATACACACTCACTCTCACACTCACACACACTTTCTCACTCTCACACACTCTCACACACTCACTCACACACACACTCTCACACTCACACTCACACACTCACACTCACACACACTCACACTCACACACTCACACTCACACACTCACACTCTCACACTCACATTCACACTCTCACTCTCACACACTCACACTCACACACACTCACACTCACACACTCACACTCTCACACTCACACTCTCACACTCACACACACTCACACATACTCACACACACTCACACTCACAGTCTCTCACACTCACACTCACACACACTCACTCACACTCACACTCACACATTCACACTCTCACACTCACACTCTCACACTCACACTCTCACACACTCACACATACTCACACACTCACACACACTCACACACACACACTCTCCACTCACTCACACTCACACACACACTCACATACACACTCTCACACTCACACACATGGGTAACTGGCCTCTGGTGCACAGGGGACAGGAAGGCCTCATACCCTCCCAGGCATAACCCCCTCTGCCCCCGGGGAGCTGCCAGCTGCTATCTGCATGAATGACGACGTGGTCAGTTTGTCCCTAGGAGAGAAAGAAGCCGGAAATGAAAGGGCTGTCCCTTACCCCTAAAGCTCATCAAGTCCAACTGGAGGGAGTGCCCTGTCCCCCTCCCCCCTACCCCCTACCCCCCACTCAGGAGCACTGACTAAGGATCTAGTTCTCACTTAACCTGTTTGTCCAGTGCCCCTTCCAGTGTTCATGTTCCTCATTAGCCGCTTTTTACATAATTGTCAAGTATTATTACTTGTACGTGGTAAGAAAACCGATGTAAACTATGAAAAGAGAAGGCATGCTCCCCCTCAGAGCCCAGGGACTCCCCCACCCCCATCCCGGGGACATCACCCTTAGGATTTCTGTATCTGCCCGGAAGGCAGGCCCCCAGGTCCCAGCCCCCAACCCCAGCCACATCCCCAGGGGACTCGCCTGGCGCTGTGCTAGGACTTCGCAAAACGGGTTCTCAACAACGTGGTTGGACAAAGAAATGAAGCAAGTGTTGAACAGTTTGCAGGATGTACAGAGTTACAATCCCTTTGCATATACAAAGAAAAAAAAATACACTGGGAGGATATATACATACTATAATATGAAGTGATACAGCTACTTAGTAGGATTAGAGATTACTTTTATTTTTAATTTGTGCTTTTCTCTACTTTCCAAGTTTCACACAAATAAGTATAAAGTTTGTTTGTTTTTTTAATCAGGAATAAATCAAATTCACACATGCATACACATGCATCTCTCTAGCCCAGCCGGACAGATCCATCCTTTGTTGTACATTCTGTTTTTGCTCCATGTCACTGCAGGAACTAACTACATTTCTAAAGTGCTCTACAATTAAGCAAGTACTTTTAAAATCATAAAATTTCCCAGGAGTCAACAATGGTCCTACGATGGTCCTATGGCATTCAACTTCCTGACAGCCCCCCATGTAGGTTGAGCCTGGCGTCGCCACCGAGGGCTCTATGCAAGACCATGACACGTTGAACATCCTCCTTCACCCCCGTCCCTGTCCATCGCTCAGGCAGGCCCTCTACAGCCTGCAGGCCTCTCTGCAAGGTGCTTTCCATGCGCCACGGAGCACAGGCATGGTACATGCAGGTAAGAAGAGCACAGGTAGCATTCCCCCCACATTTGAGGACGCAGAGGCTCAGCAAGGGTCTGTGGCTCGAAGACAGATGACTTAATGCTGCATGACAGTAGTGACGGAGCCATCTCAGCCAAGGGATGATACCTAAAAACAGAGGGGGCCCTTCCAACTAATTTACATCTAACCTGCAAGTCTGCGGAATATGATTTACATGCCACAGACATTCTTACAGCAATGGACAAGCATCTATGCACCCACTATTTCATTTAACCCCATGAGGCATGTCTGTATAGCCTGGCATTTTACAGGGGGAAACCTGAAGCACGGACACGAACTCAGCCACCAAGGCTCCCGGGACCATGCCCGCCCACACCAACTCCCTGCCCCAGACGGTTCTTACTGCCCCCACACACGAGGTGAGGCACCAATGCCATCCCCCACAAAGGCCCCCAGCTATTGCCCTGTCCTACATGACAGGGGTGACAAGTTCAGCGGCAGGGTTAGCTGCCTGGGTTCAAATTTGGCTCTGCCAATTAGCAGTTCTGTGACCTTGAGCAAATGACTTCATCTTTTGCACCTGTAAAAGGAGGCTAACAGTCCCTACTCGTCTGCTGGTGGCATGCATTCGTTAAGATCACGTGTGTGAAGTTCACCACACTGACTCTCAATGTTTCTAACACGTTCACTATTAGCGATAGTAGTAGCACCGTGCAGTCAGAGCACAGGGCACAGGCACCGTGCCAAACACCAGACAAACACTTTCATGCTCATTTTCTCCCTCGTTTTCTCACAACAACCCTCAGAGGCTGGCAGGGCAGCAATTTGGGTGCCTGTTTTAAAGATGAGGCTATCGAGGCTCAGAAAGGTGACTTCGCCACATGCACGCTGCTAGAAATCCTACACTCTCTCTCATTCCTATGCAGCCACCTACCCCACAGAGGGGTCCCTAGCTCTCCTTGGGGCCGTCCGGTTTTCTGTTGGGGTGCAGGCTCAGCATCTCCTAGTAGGGTAAGTCATTTAACCTCTGCAGGCCACCTCACTGATGCCACCTGCCCTGCTATCCCTCCTGCCCAGGGTTGCCAGGAGGGTAATGGATGGGAAGTCACTGCCAAGAGCACACAGGGCCCATCTCCCTGACCCTGCCTGGAACCTGATGCACCGCAAGCAGCAAGAAGAGTCCGAGTGGCCCTCACCAGGAAGGAATCTACAGCCCAGAGCCTTCCTCAAGCCACCTGTGGGTGACAGTCAGGTCAATTCAGTCCCCTCAAGACCTCCACTCCGGCCAGCCTGGCTTCCTGTGGAATCCACCAAACAGTAGTGGCTGCAAGAGCAAGCAGGCCTGGGGGATCCCCATGAGGAAAGGCACGTGATGTGGTGGACAGACGGTGGACACTGCTACCCCGCAGACGAGCTGGGGAGCTTACACAAGCCATCTTACCATCATTTTTAAATTGTTATACTCTGCTCCATCCACTGAGTATTTACGGTGGCCTGGAATAACACAAACCACACAAAAGAATAAAACAAATAGTCAAGGGAATTAGGCCAAGAGAAAAGAAGTGTGGGGAGACGGACGAAGCCACAGGCAAGATCACACATAGAAATATGTACCAGAGAAGTGTCAGGATGGGCCACACACCTAGCTCTCAGGTGCTCAGGAACTACAGCCAAAGAGAAACACAATCAGCCACGAGATGCTGGGTGCCCAGAACACAAAAACGAACCAGTTGTCCCAAAGAAGCACGTCCTTCCCTGCCTCAATCAGAGCCTCAGACAAGTTTTTCCACCCAACCTTTGTGAAGGGACACAATGGTAGAGCAAGGAGGCCTGGAGCCTCCCCTCCGCAGACCCTGACATCTCCTCCCGGCATTTAATTCACCAGCTCCTCTTGCAATTCAAAGGCATAATCCCAAATAGGACAATTCAGCTGAAGTGGGCAGGTCACTTTACCCCTTACAGCCTCGGTGACCTAATCTGTAAAATGGTCCATCTATCTGACCAGGCTGTTGTGAGGGTTAAACAGGATACCGTCTGACAGTTCGCATGTATGACACACAGTAGGTGCTTCATAAAGATCAGTTCGTTGCTTCTCTAAGAACGTAAGTTCCTCCAGGGTAGGGCCCTTGGTCTCAATTGGTCACTGAATGTGTCCCAAACATCTAGCATGGTCACGGGCACATAGTAGGTACTCAATAAATATCTGTCACATGAATGAATGAATTTCCTGTATCGGGGTCCTGAAAACACTAGTCTCATGAGATACTTTTTAAAAGAAAGGAAAAAAAAAGAAAATAAAAAGAGAAGCAGACAGATACAAGGTAAAGTAAAAACCTGGGGAAAACACGAATTTTTATACCCCCCTCTCTCTTAAAGAGTCAGATGCATACGGAATGTTCTTAGAAGTCCTACAGGAAAGATCCCGGTTTGATTCTGGTTAGCTCAGAGTTCTCCAAACTTCCTTGATCACAACACCCTTTTTCTCCCCACAGAACAGCAAATAGACCCACAAGCATCCTCAGGACCCCAGGGGACTCCAACTGTTGCTAAGAAGAAAAGGGATAAGAGATGGTCCCAAAACAGGGAAGGAAGCAACAGAGATCACCCCCACTTTCCAAGCCAATGCCAGCTGCCACCGCCACCGGCTAACTGTGCAAGACGGTGCATTTTAAAAAATCAAATGGCTCCTTCACACCTAAACAGCTCCCTTTGTCTGGACACGTACAGACTCTGGCTGCCCCCGAATATTCCAGAAATCGATTGCTCAACTCAGCAAGACCAAATCCCAGGCTCCCGGCTAAGGGTCACCCGAGTTCAGAGAAACACCCAAGTCAAAGCAAAGGTCCCAGAAATGAAGGTGAGGGAGGGTCCTCCCCACCTGCTGGGGGCGGCCCTTCCTTTGAAGAGGGTGGAGGAGGAGAGACCTGGGTCTAGGTCCCAGAGTCCCTGGGTGGCTGCCCGTAGGGTGTATCACATGCTTCTGTTTAGCTCACAGAACCCAGAGTCTGCCTGGCAACAGGCTGCCCTCACTGTGTTCACTGCTTATTTACCCACGCTGACGCTGTCCCTGCCGCCTGCGCCGGTGGCTGCCACCACCCCAGCTCCCAGGGAGCCAGCGAGCAGGAGGGCAGGCCACCCGAATGGCTAGCACCCCCTCCCCCACCTGAACTGGGCTCTCCTGGGCACACCACAGGGCCTGCCCGGCAGGAAATGATTAAGGACTGTTTGCTGAGCACTTCCGGGCAGAGAGGGCTGCGCCCAGGCTCAGCTCCCCCTCCCCCTGCTCGCGGAGGTCCTGGGGCCCTTTCATTCTCTCCTTTGTGAATGGTTGTCCAGTACCTACCGACTACCGAGCACTAGGTACCAGGTACCAGCAGGACCTGACTCCTGACTAGAGTGCTGGCCTTGACCTCGGACCTCTGGGTGCTGCTCGCTTCCAAGACTGCTGTCCACGCCTCACGCAGACCTACATGGCCGCCAGAGTCACTGTCCTCCTAGGACAGGTGCCTATTCCACATGTTTGAAAAACATCAAAGTGGCCTGGAGGCAAACACAGGCCCACACGGAGTTTAGGGTCACTTGTCATTGAAATGCATTCTCAGCAGCCCCCATGTGCGGGCCCGGAGGGAGGTGCCTGGGATGGGAAGATGGAGGAGACCCGTGAGCACTCACTCTAGGGGCGCATGGGGGGCCCCCAAGACCCCCTCCGATGTGTCTCTCCCATCCCACCTCCCTGTGTTTGTCACCTACACCGTCCTCCCTAAAGGCGGAGCAGCTGCCCCTCTCTGGGCCCACTCAATCATGAGGTCCTTGGCAACAGGGACATCACATTCCACTCTTATCCCCTTGGGAGCCAGTACCGGGCTTGGCACAGAGCGGGCACGCAGGGCAGTTGTGCCCAACGAACAGGAGAGGCAGTCAGCACTTCCACCTTCCGACGAGGCCTCCTAGATGCCGGCCTTGAAAATCCCGCCTCGGGCTGCGGGTAGCTCAGTGAGCACCCCTTAGACTGAGAGAGGGTGTGGACCCCGGAAAGGGGGTCTGCAAGGCCGTTACCGGCCCAGCATTCACAAGAAAGGGAAATGAGAGGAAAAGTGGGGCAACGGTGAGCACAGCGCTCACCCCGGGAATACCCACGCCAACGTTCCCCACCCCGTGCCCCCGAGTTACGTTACACCTAGACTCAGGTGACCGCAGAGAGCCACCTAAATGCTCATGACGGAGACAACTGTGGCTCGGTCACCTCAACAGAGCTGCCCCGATCTTCCCTGCTGCCCCTTTCAGGGTGCTCTCCTTAAGCAGATGTTTTTGAAAAGCTGGAAATCGGTTCATTACCACCCCCCATGGGGAGGAGAAAGGACAGTGGGCTCCGCAGTCCTTCACAGCCACAGCCGAGTTCAAATCCCAACTTTGCCACTCCCTCCCCGTGTGACCCTGGCAGGTCACAGACCTCTCAGAGTCTCTGAACCCACGTCTGTAAGACAAAAAACCCCACCCCAGCCTCAGCGGCAGGGCTTAACACGTGTTCGTCACTGCCCACTTCCTGGGAATTCTTCAGAGTGGGCCCAAATAAAGGCAATAAGCCCCAAGGACCAAGCCCAAGTCCAGAGCCCACCCGTCCAGCCTCTCATCCTGACTCCGCCAGTCCCAGCTGTGCAACCTCAGACAAGGGATCCGGCCTCTCTGTGCCTCGCTGCTAAAGGAGGGGGACGACATCCTGACCTCGGAGGGCTCTTGTGAGACGGAAGTGCTTAAAGCAGGCTCGGCTCGCAGGAAGCGCTCAGAGTACATATTAGCTACTGTTACTATTACCATATGACTAGCCCCGTGTCTGACGTGGATGCCATCCCCCACAGGTCACAACAGATTTTCAGGTATATTATCTCCCTGGATCCTGGGAGACAGGCAAGGTGGGTATCAGCCCTGATAACCTCCGCCCAGCCTACGGTGCGGATGGGTGTCATCCGGCCCCACCTGTGTTTGTTTGGCTAACAGTGTTTTGTTTGGTTAGGTCGACCAATATTTTCTTAAAGCATAAGATTTAACATGAAAACCCCTCTCTTTTCAACTTTTCTTAAGAATCAGAACTGACAACACCGGGTTCCTGAGAGCTGCAACACTAACTAGCTGTGGGGCCTTTGGGCAAATTATTTCACCCTCAGCATCTCATATGCCTCACCTCTCAGACGTGGATTAAAAATCGGAGACACCTCACTGGGTGGTAGTGGGAACGACATCTGTAAAGCACACCAAAACATCGTGTCTGAATGGAGAGTGGTCACAGGTGAACAAACATCGTGAATATACTTGATGCCGCTGAATCATACACTTACAAATGGTTAAAACGGTAAATCTGATGTTGTGTTATTTTAGCGGAACCCACTGTGGCCATCACTCCACAGTACACGGAAGCATTATATACATAAATCAAACCCTCACGCTGTACCCTAACACAGTGCTGGGTGCCAATTATTTCTCAATAAAACCGGGGGGGTGGGAGTTAAAAATCAGTGTGGGGGCGACGCTCCCCTACAAACAGGCATGTTCCCGAAGTCGCCCGAGTCCCCAGGACACGGCCCAGCGCCAGTCGCACACGTGCGGCCCATCATGCTGGGCCGCGCCCCCGCTGTAAGAACTAAACGACAACACTGTGCGTAAAAGCGGCATTTTGGAACGCTCTGGTAAGTCACTCCACTCTAGTCGGTGACAAGGCCAAAATCAGAAAGCAGGCCGCCTGCCACCTCCAAGTCCAGCTCTCATCGTCCGTCCGTGCAAGGCCAGCCGCGTTACCTACGGGCATCAGCACTGCACCGGCTTGGTCCCCACGGGTCCTCTCCTACCAAGGAGCACACCCGGCCCCCGGGACAAGGTGCCCTGGGGCAACCCAGTCTATTTAGGGAGACAAAAACAAAAACTAGAGTGACTTCAGCATGTGTGAGGGCCTGGTGGCAGGAAAGGGCGTAACACATGGGAGGGGCTGCAAGAAATGTGGTGCGGTAAGCCCACAGTGTGTGCGTCCAGAGTCCAGAGGCACTGGGGGCTCGGAGCGGCAGGTAACGGTCTGGTCTGACCAGGAAGCCGCCATGCCATGGGGAGGTCAAGGCCGGAGGCATGCAGCCTTGCTCCCGAGGGCCCACGTGTCTCATTCCATTCTCACAAAGACCCAGAGCTGAGGCACACTCCACCCCAGCTGAGACTGCAAAGGTCTGTGACTTGCCCGAGGGCACATGGCAGCTCCGTGGCACAGCTCGGCCAGCCTTGGCCCAGGTCCCCTGGCCTGCCTGTCCACACCACAGTCTGTGTGTATGCACACATCCACACGAAGTCTGGTTGACTGTGTCACCCAGCGGGGCTGGAAGCATCTCTAACTATCTTCTACTGGGAACATCTTTCGTACCATTAAGCACTCCCTCAGAGCACTGGTCAGGACTGCGGAGTCCTCCATGCTTTCAGCAATCCCCCCGCCCCCAACCGCTTAACATTTAGGTTGTTTCTAAGCGACGGTTTCTGGTTTTGCTTTGAACCCACCAGTCCACACCAAGTTCATCTCACTGTGTTCTCATGGGGGGAAACTCTGCACCCCTGATACCACTCGTGGTGTGACTTATCTCGGATGAGGATGAGTAAGACAATGACTTTCAACGCTGTATCAGCAAGTTTTATTACAGCAGGAACCCTGCTCTGTTATCCCCAACTCACCTCCCAAACTCAGCCTCCCAGTTTCGCCAACGACAAGTGCATTTGGTTCCCGGGTGGGTTTCTCTCTTGGCTGTAAGTGCAACGAATGGGGATGGCAGGTGGGAGCCGTCCGGCAGCCAACACCTCCGGGATCCAGGCATGGTCACCCTTCTCGGGGATGGGCAACAACAGCCGAGAAGCCAGAATCCAGCAAACACCTCCAAATCTCCCCCAAAAGGAACGGACTTTCCCGCAACAAATCACTAAGAACACGTCAGACTCGAACCCCCAGAAAGTCAATTCCACAATCATTAGACGCAAGTCAAAACAGGGTATGTTTCCTGAGTACCTTGTGTGCTCGCTATTGGAACCCTAGTGTCTAGAAGAACTGGTGCGCTGGGCTCACACTAGGACAAGCTGTGTGGTCTTAGGCAAGTCACTTCCCTTCTCTGGGCCTCGGTTTCACACCAGCAAAGTGAATGGTTTGGATTAGATGATCCCTCCAGGTCCCTGCCTTTTCTGAATGAGACTCTTGGGCCTGAGCAATTTTATAAATGATGTAAATCGGACAGTACAACCCCCAACCAACAGCTGCTGCCCGGAGGCGACAGAGCAGAGACACACAGTGGAGGGCTCTCACACCTACGTCCCCCGATGTCCTCGGAGTCAGGACCAAGGAGAACACATCAGATCGCTCTCTGCTGGGGGCAGGGGCAGGATTCTGACTCGGGCGAAGGAAAAAATAATCTAACTCGCATGGCATAACCCTGGCCTCTCATATGAAGACAAATGTGCTTGTCACGCTTAAAAAATAAAATTAAGTGACTGATTCATAACAACCCAGCAAAATACTGGAGTCAGAACAAGAGCAAGTCATTGTGACGCCCAATCCAAAGGGGAGCTTTCTGTCTTTATTTCCTAACTGGCACTGACAAGCTTCTCACAAAACCCAGGCAAGCTGCACGTCAGCGATAAAGGGGACAGTCAGCCCTGACACTTGAACAGAGATAAGCCCAGATAGGAGAGGCCACCCGAGTGACCTCTAGGACCCAGGAAGACCCTCGATGGCCTTAGAGTGATGCCCGACCAGAAGGGAAGGATGTGCTGGGGGAGTCTGCTGGCGCTGTGGTGGGGGGTCAGCACCACGCTCTTCCCAGAAACAAAGGCTCAAGTTCAAAAGCAAGGAAAAATCAATAGTCTCTGGATTAGAACCAGCTTATGAGCCTCTGGGTAACAGCTTCCAGAGGGTTTAGAACTCCCCCAAACGGGCGGGGATGTCCTCCCAGACAAGCTGGCTACCTCCCCCGCCAGAACCTGCCTGCACCTGCTGTATATGCCCCCCACCCTGCCTCCCTGATACTCAGCCCTGCACATCGGAGCAGGTCTGCCCCTCCCTTCTCCTCATCTCCCCCCACCATTCCCGTAGCTTGAAGGAGACCAGAGACCAGGGGAAGAGCCCCAGGTTCCACACCAGGAGGATGAGGCTCGAAGGAGACGGGACTAGCCCAAGGTCGCAAAGACCGTGCCGAGAATCCCACCGAACTCTCCTAACTCCAAGTCAGTGTTCCTTCTGTGTCCATCTACACACCAGGTCCTAGTGATGTGCCTTCTGGAACACCACCCCTCCCTCCGCACCCCACTCACATGGGTACCCACGCACACCCCACTCCGTGCAGCTTACTGCCTGCCGCTCTACAGCACCACGCAGCTTCTAGGTCCCCCCCAGCAAGGCCACCGAAGTCACCTGGTCTACCCAGGGCCAGAGGCATTGCTGGTGGGCTCAGAGCTGGACAGAGCTGGCATTTACCACTTTCTAGCTGTGCAGCTGACTTAATCGCATTGAACCAGAGTATCCTCACCTATAAAGGGGGTTAATACCCGTGCTTCACAGGGTCATTTAAAAGAAATGGGGCACGTAAAGCGCACCCCTGGACTGACCTGGAAAGGGGCTCCGCCCAGCACCCATTCAAAGGCTCCACACACCCCTCCCCAGTTCAGAACCCTCCCAGGCCGAAAATGCGTGTCCTTGCAGAACCCTGGACACAAATGTTCACAGAAGCGTTATTCGTAATGGCCAAGGAGTGAATCCAAATGCCCATCGACTCATGCAAGGAGAAGAAAACATTCTATCCCAGTGGTGAAATATTAGCTGGTCATAAAAAAGGAATAATGTATTGTTTCATGCTCCAATAAGGACGGACCTTGAAAACATTACCCTAAGTGACATAAACCAGACACAAAAGGAACAAGCTTTGTATGATTCCACTTCTTTGAAATACATCAAACAGGCCAATTCTGAGAAACAGAAAAGCAAATTGATGGTTGCCAGGAGCTGGGGGGTAAGAGGGACTGGGGAATGACTGCTAAAGGGTGTGGGGTTTCTTCCGGGGGGTAATGAAAAAATTCTGGAACTGGATGATGGTGGTTGCACAATTCTGAATATAAAAATAACTGAACTGAACACTTTAAAAAGGTAGATTTTATGGTGTGTGAATTGTACGTGAGTAAAGCTGTTATTTTTCAAATCACCATCAAAAACCGTAACAATAAAAAATGATTGATATTTACAATCCGAAAAAAAAATCCTCCCATGATGCCTCATTCTCTACAAGTGTGTCCACATGCGGCCCAGGACGGCTTTGAACACGACCCAACACAAATTTGTAGCTTTCTTAAAACGTTACGAAAATTATGTACGGCCCGTGTTTTAGCTCAGCTATCGTTAGTGTATTTTATGTGTGGCCCAAGACAAGTCTTCTTCCAATGTGGCCCAGGGAAGCCAAAAGGTTGGACACCACTGATCTACAAGATAGTCTCAATCTTGCTGACATCTGAGACCTTTCAGTCCCCAGTCAACCTGCCACAGACACTCTGAATTTGCCAGGTATGACCCCTCACTGTACAGGAATGAGTCTCCCCCACTGTGGGCCTGGCCTCCCAACATTCACCCCCAAACGGCAACCCAGAGTACCTGCGTGGCCCTACTCCTGTCTCGACTCCTGGCTGTCACCCTGAAGCCTGCACTGTCTGTGACTTGAAACTGCCTGCAGGTGCCAGCCCATCTCTCTCCAGCTGAACCGGAACCTCCTAAAGCAAAGCTATCTGCACTGGCCTATCTTCCTCCTCTTCTATCCCCACCTCTCAGGCCACCAGTGTGTCAAGTCCAACAGCAGGATCCCAGGACTTCCTGTATGCTAAATCCTTATTAGCACAAGGTTCTTAATCCTGACCTCTATAGGCAATGTCTGACTGATTTACAGGTGGGGAGACAAAGGCAGCGGGTGGAGGAGGGGCAGGGAAGGAGAGGGGAGGAGGCGCAAGGTCAAGCTGCAAGGGACGAAGCTCAGATTTGAACCCGGCCTCCTCTTCCCACTGCTAGCCCACCGGCCACTGCTAAGAGGTCATCACAAAGATCTGCACATCTAGTAGGCACCTGGTAACCTCTTACCCTGCACTTGCCCTTCCAACCATCACATAATGTGAGTTTAAAGCTAGAGACTGGAGAGCAGACACCCCTAAAATTCGCCCTAAAAATGAAAT
This sequence comes from Lyroderma lyra, assembly GCA_004026885.1. NCBI lineage: Eukaryota > Metazoa > Chordata > Mammalia > Chiroptera > Megadermatidae > Lyroderma > Lyroderma lyra. The sequence continues at coordinate 15,358 of PVJL010000678.1, forward strand.
AAGTACACTTGAGCACCTCTGTAGTGAGGTAATAATACATGACTAGGGCTAGCTGGGTTCTGGCTGCACTTAGAATTTTTCTAGGTACCATCAGACAAACGTAAAGTGCAGTAGGCAGTGACTTGACATTTTCCAGAGAATTTTTAAAAAAATTGTAATGAATTGTTTAAAAGATTACACAAAACAGATTCTACGTGAGTCACATACGGTCAAAAAGTCACCACACAACCCAGGTGGCATGTCTGCCAATGCACATATTAAATTTAAAGTCTGTTATTGAAAAATGGTACCATCTAGTGCTGGCATGAGCATTCTCATACATTGTAACGGCAACGTAAACAAGGCACCCCTTCTGGGAAGTCGTTGGCCTAGTGGTGTCAAAGATTACAAAGACGCCTGGACATTCATCTGGAAGAAATCCTTTCTGTTTCACAGAAAACAGAGGCTATCGGCGTGAAGATACTCATCCCTGCACTCGTTAAACAGGGGAAACGGGCTACTGCTTCGGCGTCTAAGTAAGAAAAAGGGTAAGTGAATCCCAGTGTATCCACTCTAGGCAGCACCCTACAGCTCTTAAAAATGATGGTTATATCATCCGCGTGTCACCATGGAAAACAAGTGTTTTCTTCACTTAGCTTTTTGGCATTAAAGAGTCTACAACCGTCCCTGGTCTGTGATCACGATTTAAATAAGAAGCCACCTGGGGAAAAAATCGCAGCTATAAGTGCTTTAAATTTTACTAAGTCCCTGGTGAGGGAGGACTTTGGGGTTTGTTTTCCTTTCCCTGATTTCTACATTTCTTTTACTGTTACACCACTCTTACAAAATTAGGAAAAAAATAAAGAAGAAAACCAAACTCATTTTGAAGTCGCTCTGTCTCTCATCAACACTGAGCCCTGCCCACCTCAAAGCTTCACACTTCCGTTTATCAAAACAGGACAAATCCTCCCAGAAAATGCCTCAGTAAGGGGACACCCAACGCAGGCTCCATCACAGTCACAAACCCACATCTCCAACTAAAACGATCACAACCAAGAAAAGTGTCCAGGGAACCAGGCCGGAAAATAGAGGGTTGATGAGCTGGGGTGATAGAAGCGATTTTTTTTTTTTTTTTTTTTTTTGGTCATCGTCACGATGTCTCACACAAAGTAAACATTCAATTAATACTTGAGGCAGAATTTTCTAAACGGGGGCAGGTAGTGGCTAGGTCTCAGCGCTCTCATCACCACAGCCTGGGTTCAACTCCCGCTCAGGGAACCAACTTAAAACAAAAAAGAAGTTTCTAAATGTGAAGTTGCACACATTGGGCCCCACTCCGAGTGCCAGGACCCAACACGCCACGCACACCCGCAGGGCCTGCAAGGTGCTCTCCCCAAGGTCCTGTCCACAGAAGCTGTGTTCGGAAGTGCGCACCTTCAGCAGACAGGAAATGGGTACTTTGTCACCAACCTGAGATCAAACAGTAAAAAAATTAGTTAAATGTCACTGTGTGTAAAGGTCAAAGGTAGGGGGAGGAACTAACTTGTACTGAGTTCCTTAACCTCTCTGTATCTCATTTTCCTCTCCCAGAAGCGAACCACCTCAGTATGTGGTCATGAGGTTTCACTCAGTCGAAACACAGAAAGCACTTAGCACAGTGCCCAGCACATAGAAAACACTCCATCAGGAACAGCTAATCATTAGAATTAGGATTCCATTTTGCAGACAAGACAACCTGGACCTCAGAGAGGGTCAGTAATTTCCCAAGACCACACAGCTAGCAAGTGCAGTGCTGAGATTCAAATACAAGTCCAAAGGACTTCAAAATCTGCTCTTTCGACTACAGCAAGCCAAACCTATCCCCAAGGATTACTGTGATCCTCTCCCAAACACACACACACACACACACAAACACACACACACAGAGCTGTCGTGGCAAAAGGTAAAAATATGAGATCTTTGGAAATAACATGGGACAGAGAAGCAGTAAACTAGAATTCTAGTCAGTTGTAACTTGGGAATAATACCCACATTAACCTCGTATAAGGGGTTTGGAAAAATTATCATAAAACAACAAGGCTGGGGTTGGGGTGTGCCACTGGTCAGGAGTGGGGGCCCCCCATTGGGCAGCCTCATGGGGAGCCACGGTAGAGAAAAGCCCACCTAAAGGGGCTCTATGGCTTCCTCCCCTCAGTGGTGTGAGGACTCATGGAGAGAGGGGCCCAGAGACAGAACACTCTGCCTTGTGAGACAGCAAACTGCTCACTGAAGACAGTCAAGCAAGGAGTTCCCTGGTGGTGTAGTGGCTTAAGGCTTCGGTGCTGGCGCTGTCAACGCTGTGGCCTGGGTTCGATTCCCAGCCAGGGAGCTACCCAGATGCGCAAAAAAAAGACAGTCAAGCAAAAACCACTTTCTCAGGGGTGAAACTAAAGAATCGGACACTCTTACAAGAACCCTTCCAGAGGAGATGTTGGTGGTTTTATGACTTGCTGGGTGAGCTGCCAGTGAGCAAGCCATAAGCCTCAGTGTCATCAGCTATAACCAAAGAGCAAATGAACAACAGCATGTGCCCCAGCCCCGCCGTGCGCAAGGCCACGGCAGACATCACTAGTCGATCCCAGCACTCTGAGTTAGGCCAGCCCCAGAGACCTGAGAATCCTTCCTAGGCAGGCTCCAAGCAGCCACCACCAATCGCTTGAAGATGGACACAAACTGGAACCCATCTGTCTCCCCTACCCTGACATCCCTAGGTCCTTTCTGACTCTGACATTCCTTTGGGGCGATAAACCCTTTTATCTTCTTACTAGCAATGGCTACCACGGTGCATGGCGATGAGTGTGGCTGCTTGGAGGCCTGTCAGACTGAGATCACGCATTCACTCCGGAGGGCGGGTTTTGCTTTATATCCTGAATCTCAGGCTCTTTGTCCGCCCCAGGTGACATCTCCCCCCACCCCAGCAGCCGCACCCCCAAACATTTACTGAACAGGGCCCGAGATGGACTGTCTGATTAGACCAGCGCAAACCAGTCCTATTCCTGGAAAAGCTCATCAAAGCAAGAGCCCTGGGCTATCACTGATTGTTGAAACAACACTGTCAGCAGCTGGCCGTTCAGGGAGCACTGAGAGCAATTTCCCTACGTGCGCTGGGGCTTCCCATACATTTTCTCATGGAATCTTGATCATGATCTTCTGCCGTGTTTATTTATCCGCACTTGACATGCGGAGAAAATGCAGGCTTTGCAGGCGATCACTTGCTGTGGACCGCAAAGCAATAGAAGCGAGATGATGGAGCAGCCACCTCCCTGGCTCTGGGCAAGTCCCCTCACCTCTCTGTGCCAGGTCCCTGATATGGACACCGTAACTGCAAGGATGAAATGAGAGGCCAGCCCACCATGGTCCGGACAGCGGACGCCTCGGAAGAGCTGCCTGGAATCCGGGTCACAGGAGAGACAGCAGCATGTCCTGAGCAGGTCCAGCCCACACTGAGCTGGGAGCCCAGCTTCACCCCGGGATGCGTGCGTTCCTGAAAAGCCACGTGGACAGGGAGCGTCCAGGAAGCCAAGGCTCCTGCCCCAGGCCCGCAGCGTCGTCCTTCTGGGGGGTTCTGGGGTTTCCTCTCCTGCCCCTTCCTGCTGGTCTCCACCACCGCTCTGAAGGAAGGCATTAGCTAGCTCTAGGTTTCTGCCCTGGAGTCTCTAATCTCTCTAAGAGCTGAAAACTGCTCCAGGGAGCTAGTGGGAGGGGGAACTTGGCAGGGACTCTCCCTGTAATGGGATCTCCCTTTGCCTGGGTCTATCCCCGAGTGTGGAACTTGGCACGTCTGGCGCAGTTTCTCTTCCCGTGTCCCCTGCAGCAGAGCTTAGCACCACACATATCACATCAACACCAGTGGCTTCCTTTCCCACCCCAGGCAGGGTGGGGAAACTGTGTCCGTCCTGGGGGAAACTGTGTCCGTCATTCTCACCTAGGGGAGGAGGAAACCCAGGCTGAGAACACAGGCAGAAATGTGACACAGGAGCCACTCGGGCTGTCGGGACTCCCAGCACAGTGCTCACTTTGCCACAGCACCCCACTAATGTGCTCACCAAACACCCAGGGCGTCGGAGGTGAATCCTTTCTTGAGACCCGGCCGCCTGGGTATCTGTCAGAACTGTGAATGCTCTTCCAACCTCCGGTCTGCACTGGGGGGACGTCAGTTACCAACACAGTCACGTGGGAATGGAGGAACAGCCAGTCCCACCGCCAGCACCGCCAGGGCACAGGCACCCTCCTACACCACCACTTCAAAACAGCCGTCGCCTACAGCAATGCTTCTCAACCAGGGGACTCTGGGATGGGTGGCAATCCGTATCTGGAGACATTTTCAGTTGTCACAAGTGGGTCTGTGGGCGGTGCGTCTGACATCTAGCAAGCAGCGGCCCAAGAGTCTGCTAAACACCCTACAGGGCAGTAACCAAAACGACGAGTTCTCAGGCCCCCAGTGCCGATAAAACTGAGGATGAGAGGCCCTGGCCTACAGGCAGAGAAATGCCCACTCACCCCAATCACACTGTCAGACAGCTGCAAAGCCTAAGTGCCAGGTTCCAGGGGAGCACAGGTAACTGTGGTGTGTGCATTCCCCCAAAAGAAGTCAAACTCGGGGGTCAGAGACAGGCTAGGGGTCACTGAGGTTTAATATGGGCTGAATCATTCTTTGGGATACACACCTGATTTTATGTACTTCCTGTAACAACCCTGGAGCTGAATCACAGTAGCACCATATTTTACAGATGAGGAAACTGAGGCACAGAGGAGTTAAACAACATGGTCAAGGTGACACAAGGAATTCTGTGACAGGCGTCTGGCTCCAGGGCCTGAGCTCTTACCCACTGCACATACCGTCTTGCACTCCCAGAAACAAGTCCAGAGTGAGACGGTCCACAAAGGTGACTGCGGGGTGTCTGATGTCCACTATCCTAGGGATGGGCTCCCAGTCACCAGATACAATGAAGCCACACTGGAGGTCATTACTGTTGATTTTAGAGAAGCCCAGGTCTGAGCTCTAATGAGAACGCAGGATCAGTAAGGGGGAAGACGGGATCAGGATGAGCATGGGCTCAAAGAGCGTGGGTTGAGGTATGAAGTCAGAAGCCGGGCCTTCGGTGACAGTGACGAGGCCCAGCTCCACACAGCACGGTGGGTACACGAGCGAGGCTAAAGAGCGTTAGACCTACAGTATCGGTTCGGTTATACGCATACTCCTGGGGTACGAGCTGGGCCATTCAGGGGGACGCGAAAAATAATCTGTAATGGCGATCAAAGAAGAAAAGTAAAAATATTGCAAAATGTTAAGTTTGAATCAGGTTCCTGGAGACACTTCAAAATGAGATCACATGAGCGAATGGCGCTTGGTGAGGGCGTGCATGGCTAAGAACCCTTCCCCCAAACCACTCTCCTACCAATCATCATGCAGTTTCAGAACAATCCATTTGGGACATTTCTAGAACTTCCTCAAACAAATACAACTGTAGCCAGACTGTTGGATCATTTTAATTATTGACTGAGTAAAAGTAGTTTTTGTTTAATGTTTAAATACTTGATCATCATTATCAATATTTAACTGTTACAAATAGTATAAAATTAAATCTGTGGTTTATACTTTTAGTGTAGTAACTTTTCTTTCCTAACTTATTACCTCATTTCCATGATTTTACATTAAGATAGGCACTGAATAAATGTGTATTTTAAAACAAGTGTTTTAAAAACAATTTATAGGAAGGGGTTTAAAAGGGGTGCATAGGCGGGAAAAGGTTGGGCAGCACTGATGTAGATGTTCTCAGTGCTCCTGAAATTATTCCTGCCAGAAGGATGAACTTGGTCGGCCGGGGTGGCCTCCCCAGGGGGCAGAAAAGGCGTGCAGGGCTATTAACTCCCCTCCAGAGAGGGCTCGTTTTAGCTGTGCGATCTGTCTTAAGATCTCCCGTTCTAGCTGAATCAGCATTATTCTCTTTTAGGGACAGTTATGACTCAAAGTGAATAGAGGACAACATCTTCAGCCAGGCCAACATGTCACCGTAAGCAAGAGCTCCCACCCCTGCATCCCCTACGGTTCATCCTCGCACAGCAGGAACTGGTGACCACAATACACCGGGCATCCGGGCTGGCACAAGTTGTCGGGACACCTTCGGAGCAGGTCTCCTCAAATCTTGGGCCGCATGGCACCTGCAGCCCCGAAGTCAGGGGGTGTGTTAGTGAAGAGGGCTGAGTTGGGAGGAAACATGTAAGGGCCGACCTACTAAGTGCAACGATATGGATGGGGTGGGTGCTTTACACACCTTCCCTCAGGTTTATGCTGTGGCCCCCTGGCGTGTCCCTAGGGAGGCATCTTCCACAATTATTTTTTAAAAAGACGAAAAATGTAAGTTACAAAGTATGTGTAGGAAATAAGGCAACTTTAGTATAAATAGATAGAACATGCATTAAAAAGAGACAAAGATCAAAATGGTACCAGGGATAAATTTGGAGGAGTGGAGATTTTTGCTTTCTTCTTATATTTATTTGCTTTTTCAAAAGTTTTATATTAAAAAAAGAAGAAGAAAAGCCTGAACCGACTCCAATGGGAATCAAACCAACCCCCAGCCAAGTGGGTTAAGGGCCCCAGAGCGGGTCAGCATGAGACCTGAGTACGTCCATGTGACTGGAGTGAAGGCAGCAAACCCTGGAGGCAAGGTGGTCTGGGCTGTGAGTGTGCGTGCCCCGGGCTCGGCAGGTGGGCGATGGCCCCTCAGAGCCCCAGGTCCCCCCAGGAGATCCTGAATGCTCATTCACAGGACACAACACAGGAAGGGGAGTTAGCTCTCCACCAAACCCATTTACCGAGCAACACGGGGCACGGCCAACAGCTGTGCTACGGGGCAGTCCCCCTAAAGTGTGCAGAGGAGACAGCGCCCTCGGCATCAGCTTCCGGTCCACTCCCCCCTTCCTAAGGGTCCCCTCCAGAAGCCGGTCGTTCCAGCATGAGTGGCTGCAGGACAGCTTTCGGCTGTATGTGGGGGCCCTGATGAGGCATGATGGGCACCGGACACTGGTTTCTCCACGTCGACCCAGCACCATCACCACTCCACTCCCCATACACAGTGGCAGTGACTGAACTCATGATAAACTTATGTGATGTGGAAGTGAGCACACCCACATGTACGTGTGACTGAAACACGCTGCGTGACACCGCACTCAGCCCTCCTACTTTCAGCAGCAGACACTCGGCTACGTCCCCGTCCACCCCACTTTAATGGTGGTCATCACTCATTAAAGTCTTCATGACCCCGGATTTAAATACACTGCTTTACAGCATGCAAGTCTGTGACTGGGTTTTCCGAATGTCATTTTACACGCACATTTGTCTGGGACATGCTAGGTGGAACTATACAAGGGCTGTCTGGAAAACATCCAGCCTTAAATGCCTCCATGTTTCCTATCACATGGCTGACGCTTTCCGGACAGCCCTCGTATACGATAGTCCACGGACCAAGAACAATAGTTCCACAAGGTTCGACCTAACGATTACGTACGAACCAAAGCAGGGGACTCGACGGCCCCACCGGAGTCCTGTCAGCCACTTCTAAACCTGGGTGACGTTCAAAATTGGGCTATACCATGGAAGTGCATTATTATTGTGCAAAAGACAGATGACACCTGACATGGACAGGTCCCCTAAAGCCACGCTGAGCCCTACCTTCTGTGGAAACAGCAATGACAAACTCACCGGCTTGCTGACAGGACTGTGTGAGCTCCTATGTGCTGAAGGGCCTCATAAAGCACAAGGGAAAATGTCTTCTAACTTTCTGAAGTCGTAAATTAGGCCAGTGTCCCAGCAAAATAAAGTCATAAAACAACAGCCAACATCTTTGGAAGGTTTCTTTAATGGTAAGATCTCTTATAGGAGGTGGAGGACCCAAAAATAACTGGAATGTACGTGTCAAATATTGCGCGTGTATCGTCACGTGCTGCGGCTGCAGTGCCGTCCAAGCGCCCGCTGTCGGAGGCCGTGCACCTTCCAGGGCGCTTTTTCCGCGGCTCAAAGCCTTTTCGAGCTCGTCAATCTTGAGGCCTTTCACTGCGTCTGCCATTTTTTGTTTCGCCTCTTCTACATTAGCACAACATTCCCCTTTAAAGACTTTTTTCGGGGGTGGGAGAGGAGGGGGGGAGCTAAATATAAGGTGATGGAAAGAGAAGTCACATTAGGTGGTGAACTTATTATACAACAAGCTGACAATGCACTGTAGAATTGTAAGCCTGAAACCTATGTAATCCTTGCTAACAGATGTCACCCCAATAAGTCTAACAATAAAAATGAATTAAAAAAAAAAAAAAAAGACTTTTTTCATCCGGGGGAACAAAACGTCACTCGGGGTGAGGCAGGGGGGCCCGGGGCTGGGGCCGGGGCCGGGGGGCCGGGCCCTCCTGGGCAGGGCCTGCTGAACGCTCGCTCAGCGCGGCGTGCGCGGGTGCGTGGTCCCACTGCACGGGGTGCGTGCAAATCGCCCATCACGAAAGGGACAAACGTGCCGAGTCTCCAAAAACTCTCACTGAGGCCGAATGCGCCTCTCACACCGCCACCTGCGGGGACACGGGACACTCGCCTGGTGGGGCCCACCCTTCAGAAGATAATTCTGGGGGTGTTCGGGTCCCCCCTCATACCGAATGATGTAATCCTCAACAACCCTGTGAGGCAGGGATTCTTACTGTCCCCATTTTCCAGCTGAGAACAAACTAGGCTCCAAGCATTCCAAGGTCACACACAGAGGACGCGGGGCAATCGGGTCTGACTGCCTCCGACAGGGTGCACACAGCACAGGGCATCCGTCTCCCTCCACACCCACAGCCACCCCTCGGGTCGCCACCGCCAGGCCTCCGGGACAGGCCCACTCTCAGCGGGGAAGGGAGAACCCCCCCCCAAGACACAGGCCATGAGCTGGCCCCTCAGCCAGCAGCAGGAAATGCAGGATCACTTTGCTGCCATGGTAACAGGTGGCACAGCCAGCCTCCCATCTCCTGCAATTACAGTCAAGGATTAGGTCTCTAAACTTTCAGTTGTTGGCATAGAGCACTCCTCTTGGCCTGACACAAAATGTGCCCAGAGACGGGAGGCAGCCACAGCCCAGCGGGCCAGGTCACAACAGAAAGAAAAATGTTCACGCCAATGCGAAAAGGGCCCTTTCTGCTTTTTTTCAAAACAGTCCCTGTGCTCCTTTGGGGCTGGAACCACAGTGGCCACTCTTCAGTCACATCGCGTGGTCATTTAACCTGTATTAATTTGATTGTATTCACTGGCCAAAAGAGAAATGTAACTTAAATTGTGCTATCGGGAAGCCTAGACTGTTCCACATTACACAGTTCAATACGTACATATACGTGTATGTATGAATGTATGCAATCTATAATGCATTTAATCTCTTAAATCCAATTTAAAAGATTGTATAGCACAATTTTGACCATAATTATGGCCTCTTGCCCTAACTTTAAACTCTGACTCTTGAGTTAATAGAAAATTTTGTAAGTTGTCCTTCTATGTCTAGGCCCATTTACAGGACACTTTAACATGACACGCTCTTACTTAGGAACAACTCTGATTAGCATTTTGGAGATGTTGACAGCAAGGATGAGAAAGCTTAAGGCACCTGCCCAAGATCACACAGCCAGTTAGGTGGTGGGGCCCGGATCCCAACCAGCAGCCTGGCTGTAATTTCTATACTCCTTTTGCCATCCAGGGGTCTTATTTTACCTCTGAGTTCCTAAGGAACAAGAGTTGCATCTGAAACAGCTGGGAAATATATATTTGCAACATAAACAGGAGCCAAAACACTAACTTCTCTAATTCCAAAGAGCTTGTGCAAATCAATAACAAAAGACATTTATTTTTAATGAACAAAGTTAACAAAAAAAAAAGTAAGAAAGAAATGCAAATGACCCAAAACAAAGGAAAAAATGTTTCATGAACTCAAAATTAAAGATATAAATAAAAGTAATAGGACACAATCTTTTCATCTCTCAGATGGGCACATACTGAAAATTTTAACAATCCTCAATTCAACTGATGGCATGGAGAAACAGACACTGTCCAAACCTACGGGGGGCAGGTACTAGGGCCATGTTTCTGGAGGACAACTTCACAACAGTATCAAATTTTGAATGTATGTATCCGCTCATCCAGCAATCCTAACATTAGAAATTCACACTATGGGTATCCCGATGAAGGTTACACAAACTGTGCCCCAGAGACCTTCTCTGAAGCATACTTTGCAAGGGAAGGGGGAAGGAGACTAAACACAACTTAGGTGCCCAGCGATGGAGGAACAGTCAAATAAATTACGGTACATTTACATGTCACAAAATTACGCCGTCATTTCAAAGTTGTTGTTACAGATATGAAATAATCTCCACGATGACTAAGTAAATTAAAAGGCTGAGTACAACGAAGACATAATATTTTCTTTAGGGAGTTCCCTGGTGGTGGTGGCTTAAGGCCACATAGATGCTTGTCTATGCTCATCCCATAAAACTATTTTTCCCTAGAAGGAAAGCAAGGATCCCGGTGGGGCTACCATTGACAAGGATGGGTACTTTTGTAACCTTACACAGTTTTAAGACAAGCAGGTTTTTAACCGGGCTTCACCGAGCTATGTTAAAGCCTCCACGAAACCCCTGAAATTGGATACAAAGTTGCAAATATGTACATCCCTTTGGGAGAGAGGCTTCTTCCCTTCTGCATACTCTGTAAGGGTATCATACCTCCCCCTCCCCACGAAGAGTAAACTGGTGTGTTACAGACGCCACACCGAGGGGGGGGGGCAGTTTTCATTTCCACTCATTTACTTAGAAGCCATGAAGTAGCAGTGGGCTGGAGCCCAGCACAGGCACCCAGAAAACGACCACCCCATTCCTGCCCTGCAGAAGAAGAGAGTCTGTGACATAAAAAGGACATTGTCTGCTCAAGCCTCAAAAATGGCAACAGGGTGCAGCTTCCCTCTAACAGGAAGAAGGAAAAGTGGAACTGAAAACTATTTGCATGTTTAAAATTAGACCTTCTGTGGGAGCTGTCACTACTTTGCTTTCAAAATGCACCCCCCCCCCACCTGCTGTCTCATTACCACCACCCCTCACCCATTTACATTCCATGGAAATTCTGAGACAATAGGACAACTTCAGCTTCGCTAATAAGGAAGTAATAACACATTTCCTACAGCTCCTGTCCTGTGAGGAGTCACCAGAAAAGCCAAATGAAGTGGTGACAAAAACCCGTGGCCATCTCACGGGTCCCAGGGATCTCCCACTTAGAGCACGGGTGTCCCCCCTTTTGGTTTCCCTGGGCCATGTTGGAAGAAGAATCATCTCGGGCCACATAGAAAATACACAAACGATAGCTGATGAGCTTAAAAAAAAAAAAAGTTCCGTGCACAATTTCCAGAATGTTTTGAGGAAGTTTACGGATGTGTGTTGGGCCGCATTCAGAGCCGCCCCGGGCCGCGGGCGGGCCGAGCGGGGCACGGAGGCGCTCAGGCCCTGGCCTTCTGTTCGCCACTCCTTTTCTGGCAAGTCCAGGGCCAGCCCCTTCTCAGGAAGGGTGACAAGGACACCACACCCACGGCCTGTATCACGACTGTCATCAGTTAGCTGGGGTCCCCTGAGGACCGTCTGTAAGAGTCACGAAGGCGGGCCGCCTTGTGCTCGTCCACGGCCTGCACGCGGCACCTGCATTTCCCAAATTTAAGCAGCTCGTCACTTGCACAACCGCATCATCCTCACGTAATTCTGACTCCATGTGTCTCTGCAGGTGAACTTTTTTGTTAATTTCAAACAAATTTATTGACTATGACACTACCTATAGCCTCACTCGACATATAAAATCTTGGGCTTGCTATGCAACTTCCCATTTTTTTAATTAATACTCCCTGAAATAAATAATTCTTAACATTCAAAAAAACGTTCTGACGGCGGAGCTAAGTTCCTCTTGCACACAGGCACCTCTGCAGAAAAAGCTTGGTAAGTCTTTCTTTGGGGGGGATTCCCTGGCTGGGAATCGAACCCAGGCCGTGGCGTTGAGAGCACCAAAGCCTAGCCAGTACACCACCAGGGAGCCCCCTTGATAAGTATTTCGTATATGAAGGAACGATCTAAAGGCCCTCTTCTCCCCACATAGCAGCAGTTGAATTGTGCCTAAGAGTTTACATACCAGTTCCTCCTCTATCTTACATGATCCCCTCAACCTCCCAGCGAAGCAGGAAGTGTTAGTCCCACTTCCCAGATAAGGAAATGAGGCGTCCCAGAGGTTAAGTGACTTGCCCAAGATTATACAGCTGCTAAGTGGCAGAGGGAGGGACCGAACCCAGGTCTTTCCGTTCCAGACCCCAGTCTGTCTCCACTAAGGAGACTCAGGCTCCCAAAGAAACATGAGCAGGAAAGAGGCTCTCTGGGTGGGCTGTGTTACAAATGGAGCAGATGCTACAGGGTTTAGGATGCAGAGAACCCAAGATGACTCCCAGCCCCCCAAAAGTCTGTCACCTCGTCTCTCAGTTGCACACCACAGATCTTCTCTAAAACACATGACTTCCCACAGCACGGGACAGTAAATTGGGGTGGTGGACACATCAGACCTGGCTCTGCCACATACCAGTGAGGAAGTTCTGGTCAGTTCTGAACCTCAGCTTTCTCTCCACCAAAATGGGAACGCTAACTGCACCTACCTCGTACTATTCCTGAAATGATCAAACGAGATAATGCATTAAAACCCTTAGCACAGTGCCTGCTGTGTATAATGTTACCTATTAATTACACTACCACCAGCAGCATTATGTTAGAGGGGAAATGCACAGAAAATTGCCTCTTCACGCTGCACTCAAAATAATTCCCTTGGCCTGAGCAGTGAATGAACTAAGAAGTAATTGCTGATTATGTGCTGGCTAAACCCAGGCCTACAGTCACTCAGCAACTCTGCCTCGGCCTCAACTCCAAGCAAAAATTACTTTTAGGAGCTAAATAACCTCTTCACTGACCGAAATTGCTCACTTGGGAGCCAGGATTCATCCTCTCTGCTTAGGAAAGCTCAGGTCTTCCGCAGTTATCTTTATCATGGGGCTAAGCTTGAAGTCAGCTCAAAGTCACAGTCTAACCATAAACCAATTTGCTCTGTTTTCTTAAACTGTCTGCAAACAAAACATAACCCTTTGGTTTTTCCGTTGTTGTCCAGAAGCAAAACAAAAATACTTCAAGTCACCCATATGAGAATTGAACAAGCAATATAAAGAAGAGTCAAAATATTTTTTGTACTCTGGATGAAGCACGTAGGTAAGCAGGCTTAAGGATTAGCTATAATAGATAATAAACACAAACAGTTATTATTTCCCAGGGAACCAGAAAGCAAAGAAAAGGCAAACCCCAAACACACTAAGACCAACAAAACAGCTGTCAGTCACCAGCTTTTTTCCTTCTAAAGCAGCCCACGATCAAGCTGATTTCATACAGAAACTGTCAGGACTACATTTCTGAAGAGCAGGAGGCAAGGGGTAGAAATCGCTTTGTCACACTGCCTAAAACATACACATAAACCAAAATTAGTGTGCAAAAAAGCTACACGAATGGGTGGGGTCAGACACTGCACCCAGCAAGGGCTTCGTGCTGGAATCATCTCCCACTGTCCTTCCTGTCTTGGAGAAATGGAATGAAGACACCAGGTTCGAAAATTGCTCCTCTGGCCCCCCTAAGCACCGAGTCCCCCAGCAGCTCAGCTTTCCAGCTTTCACACCAGTCCTCATTAATCCCAGAACAGAGCTGTGACTCTTCTGTGGCTTGACGTTTTAGCCTGCTACAGTTGATTCCATTTTAAAACGCGCATGCACGCGTGCGCACAGACACTCCCAGCCTCCTAAAAACCAGTCAGTTGTTAGGGAGGTAGTCAGATGCCTTCACCCACATTTCCTAACACACAAGCTGTGGAACTCTCAAAGATGACTTCCAATCTCAAATGTGATTTGATGTTGAAAAAGTCCATTTTCACTCACAGTTTCAGGGGTACACACAGTGAGGTAGGACTGTGCCTACAGTTAAAAGAGCAAAGTGAAAATATGGTGCACGTGTGTGTGTGTGTGTCTGTGTCTGTGTGTGTGCGCACGCATGCACACAGACACACACACAAGCATCATGAAAATACAAGGCACAGGCAGGAGACACAGGTTCCAGTGCCAGCATGTCTGCTGTCTTGCCAGGTGACCTCAGCCTGATCACTGTCTTCTCTGGGAATCCTCATCTAAAAGAAATGAGGGTTTTCAGCTATCATGGAAGTCCAGTCCAGATCAAAAATACACCGATTCCCTGCAATACCCAATGATCAAAATGAACCGATAAATGTGGGTGTTGAAGATGGTTTTTCAGAGGGCCTTTTAGATTTCCTATTTTCTAATGTATCCAAAAACAGAGAACTTAAGAGAGTCCTCTTGCATTTCTACAGAACAAATTAGAGAGGAAGGAAATATCTGAATAGGGGATAAGTGCGGAGTGGCAACATGCTACTGAAATGCAAGGAAGGACAGGGCAAGAAATAAATTTACCCAAGAAATTTTTCGCTGATGCAAAGCAATAGCTACCAACGCCACGAACGACCGAGGCAAAAACATTCAATATAGGGAGTTCCCTGATGGTGTAGTGGCTTAAGGCTTCGGTGCTGGCACTGTCAGCGCTGTGGCCTGGGTTCGTTTCCCAGCCAGGGAACTACCCATATACCAAAAAGAAAAAAAAAAAAAAAAAAAAAAAAAAAAAAAAAAAAAAAAAAAAAAAAAAAAAAAAAAAAAAAAAAACATTCAATATAATAAAATATACACGGACCAAATTAAACTGTAAATAAGTGAAGATCAAGTGTTGTTTTAGTAAAAACTTGGGTGCAGGAGCTCTTCAATTATGAGGCCTTTAATTTGTTGTTGTTCATCTCCTAGACCGCTCCCCATGAATTTCCTTACAGGAACAGGGAGAAGACAGTTGTACACACTATAGCTTCATAATAATCCCTGCTGAACGCCCTTTAATGCTCACAAAGCCCTTTCAGACCTCAGCCAGGGGAGGCCCCAAACAATCTACCAGGCAGGTGGTGCTCCACTCACCCTACAAATGCCACGACCTGAGGATGAAGGGAACTTGGAGAGCAAGGCCAGCCCTGAAGCCTGGCCCTGGGGCTGCTTTTGACACCTGATCCCATATTCTCTGTAGGAGGTCACACTGCCTCCTAGGCCCTCAGGAGAGCCAGTTCGAAGCCTGTAGAGGACCACTGTGAGGGGACATTAGCACCCACAGCTCTTCTCATCCTGCCTGCTGGGCTGCATCGCTGCCCCAAGGCTGGTGTCTCTGCTCTCAGACAATCCTGTGTTTGTACCTGAAAAGTTTTCCCTGAAACCAGGTTCCGTCTTCAGCCAATAAGTCACTGCCCAGGTTTCAAACATCATCTCCTGAGAGATGCTCTCTGTACAAAACAAGCAATGTTTTCATGCACAACAGGGTATCACCGAGGCCCTTTCCACTGCGGGTTCAAGACCCTCGCGGGCTCCTAGAAGGATGTGAGGATGAACCCGAGGCCGGGGCTGACTGCTTCTGCTCTTTCACTTCTCTCCTTCAAGTTCCCTATCTGTGAAGTGGGACCGTGTCCCAGCTGCCCTGCTCCCCATCCCCCAGTGGGAATACCACCAAGGGGAAACGGCGCTTTCTGAAAGCTCGGTCACCAAATCGCCAGGCGCAGCATTATCTGAAAAGCGAAGCGAGAACACAGGGCGGTGGGGGGAGATCGGAGCCCACAGAGCACGAAATAAACCCCCAGGGAAGCGAGCCTCCTCCCCGGGAAAGGGACGGTCCGCTGGAGGGACGCCGGCGAGCGGCCCTCTCTCCCCGGGTGGGAACTTGCCCCAGAAGCGGTGCCCTTGCCCGGAGGCCTCGCGCCTCGCCCCCTGCCCGGCGGCCCTGCCCCACGCCCCGGCCGCCGCCGCTGCCCTTCGGCTCGGCCCCTCGGGCCCTGCAGGCCGGGTCGGCCCCGCTCAGCTCTGGGCGCCCTCGGCACACACGCCCCCTCCGGCCGCCTTGGGCGAGCGAGCCGGGCCGGCCAGACGGCACCAGGTCCGGGAAGGGCGGGCCAGAGACGGCCTGGAGCCCGCGGGGCTGCCGCGGGAGGCGCTCCGGCACCCCGGGACCCCGGAGCCCGCCGCCCGCCCTCTGGTGCTGGGCAGGCGGGGAAGGGGCTCGGTGGCGAGGCGGGCCAGGTTCCCGCGCGCCCGCCAGGGGAGGGACCGAGGACTCGGGCCCTCGCCCCCCTCCGAACCCCGCGGGCGAGCACCGCGGGCAGGTGCCGGAGATGCCAGCTCCGCCCTGCCCTCCACCCCCGCCCGGGCCCCCGGCCGCTCACCTGGCCCAGGCGACACAGCAGCAGCAACGGCGGCAGCGCCCAGCGCAGCCCGAGTGAGCGCCGAGGTGGCCGCGCCTCCCGCGCCGCCGGCTTCATGCCCCGCGCGCCCTGGAACGTGCCCGGGCCGCGCGAATCGGGCCCCGCCGAGCGCCCGAGTCCGGGCGCCCTGCCCGCCGCCTCCAGCCGCCGCCTCCGCCTGCGCCTCCTCCAGCCCGTCCGCCTAGTCCCCGCTCCGCCCGCCCCGGGCTTCCCCGGGGACATGGCAGCGGCGGCGGCGGCCACACGGCGGGGCCCGGCGCGGCGGCCGCGGGGAGGACGCGTCCCTGAGCGAGCAGGGGCTTCGCGGGGCGGAGCGAGCGGCGCCCACCCCCCGTGCGCGGCGACCGGATCGCGGCTCCCGCGGCCCCGGCGGCTCCCGCTGCCTCCTCCGCGCGTCATGCGGCTCCGGCTGCAGGGAGCCGCGGCGAGCACTCCCGCCCTCCCCTCCCCTCCCCCTCTGAATATTCATCGCTTCCTCCCGCCCCGCCGGCCCGGCGGCGGCCGAGCCCCGCGGCCCCTCGCCGCCCTCCGCGGCAGCCCCCGCCCCCGCCCCGCGCGCGCCCTGGCGGCTCCCCCCCCCCCCCCCCCCACCGCGGGCAGAGGAAGCGCCCCCGCCTTGCCGCCCTCTCCGCCCGGCCCTCCTACATTCCTGGGACTCGGGACTTGGGACCCGGGACACGGCTCCGCTGCTCTCGCACCTCGAGCCCGCACCCCTCGGTACGGGCCCCCCAGCCTCGGTCCCGCTCCGCGGTCTCGGGTTTGGATCACCAGATGTGGAACGACATCCCTGCCGAGGGCGCAGCCAGGCCTGCGTGCAGACACATCCCGGGGAAGGCCTGGTAGACCAGGCCGGTGGGTGGGCTTTGGGTGCTTGAACCCCAAAATTGTAGGAAGCGATGTTGTGTTCTCTCCGTCCCCATCCCAGATCCGGGGAGGCAGAGTGAGTGTATGGGTCCCCAACTGTCGCATTATGATATACCGGCTCTGCTAGCACTGCTGCCTGCATGACCTGGGGACAGGCATTTCACCTCTCTGGGCCTCCTTTCCTCATCTGTGAAACAAAGGTAATACTAGTACCTGGCCAGAGAGACCTGACTATTACATAATATAATGCGAGGAAAAGTCCTAAACATCAGGCTGGCACGGAGTGGGCCTCAATAAAGCGTAGCTCTTGTGGCAGCTTTCATCAAGTCCCCAAGGAAGTCGGAGACCCTACGGGGTTAAGGAGTACTGCTCGTGTTACTATACCCATTCACAGAGGAGGGGACTGAGGATCTGGGAGGCTAAGCCAGGCGCCCAAGAAAAAGTAATGAGAGAGAGGGCCAAACCGGGGGGTGCTGGGGAGGGAGGGATGAATTCCAGTGGAGGGAGAGGTGACACCTGAGCTGGGCTTTGAAGGGTGGGTTGAATTTCATCAGGCAGATTGAGGGGGGCAACATCTCAGGAAGTGGGAGCAACTGGCAAAAACTAGGAGGTGGATGCTTCAGGCTTGGCCTTCTGGAAAGCAGGGAATGGGAGGTTGGGGGGATCATATTTGGGGGAGACTTTGAAAGCCTGAATAGTGAGTCTGGGCTGGATTCTCTGTGCAACAGGGTGCAAACTGCCAGACGATCAATGCGGCCCCCAGACACCCCTTTTATTTCAGATGGGAATAACACCTTTATTGAGGGGTCTAAATGGCCCCGACCAGATCGCACACCCAAGTCCGCAGAGACAGTGCACGTGGAATTCTGGTCCTCCTTGCCTCCTCTCTTGGGCAGAGACAGGTGGTTTGAAAGGCGTTCATATCTATGATGCCCGAGGGGGTGGCGGGGGCGGGGGGGGGCGGGGGGACCTTGACTTACTGCAGGTACAACCTGGTGTGCTGGCTGCCCGGATACTCACAGACCCTACAGGCCCCACAGATCCACCTGGCTTGCCGTGGCTTCACAGCTTGGGTCTGCAAACCGCTCTGTGAACTCCAGAGTGCACTTTGGTTTTCTCCTGGATGAAACATCTGCCGGCATGAAGTGTTGGTTAGAACCGGATTTCTCTACCACAGGGTGATGAAAGAGAATAAACAGCCTTTTCAGTAAAGGCGGTTGAGACCTGAATAGTAAACTACCTGTTCAGTCATAAACAGATCACACTGGAGTAATGACCTCGCTGAGAAAAGAAGTTAATCCTGAGGAGGTGTGGTGTAAACTCCCCGAGGGCAGGGATTGGGCCTTTCTCCCTGTGAGTGTCCTACCACACCTCATTCCATGCCCTGCCCCTAGCACAGCGGTTCTCAACCTGTGGGTCGCAACTCCTTTGGGATTCGAACAACCCTCTCACAGGGGTCGCCTAAGACCATCGGAAAACACATATCAGATATTTACACGACGATTCATAACAGTAGCAACATGACAGTTATGAAGTAGCAATGAAAATAATGTTATGGGGGTCACCACAACATGAGGAACTGTATTAAAGGGTTGCAACATTAGGAAGATTGAGAACCACTGCCCTAGCAGGGACTCAATATTTATGCCACTGTGTACTCCTCTCAATACATCCAGGCATTGAAACATGACAGGCAAGTTCATTTTTCCACAAGGATAAATTAGGGAAGGATTATTCACTTTGCAAAAGAAATTCGAGGCGAGATTCCAATGTGTAGGTCTCGTGCTCAGGAGTTACTTTGCCTGGAACTTCCCAGATGCCTGGCCCTAACTCCCTGTGTGAACTTTACTGCCCACGGTGTTGTAATTGCCTCTTTATCTGACCACCTTCGTCACCAGACTCTAAGTAAGTCCCATCTTACCGCAGGCCCAGCACCTAACAGTCACTCCCATAATATGTACGTGTATAATGCGCTCCCATGTATAATGCACACCCATGTTTTTGGCCCAAACTTTTCAGGGGAAAGAATCTAACTTTTTAATTCAAATTTTATTTGTTTATATTTAGGTACTTGTTTCTGTATTATGAAGGAATTTTAGCATTTTTTAACATTATGGTACAAGAAATTTTATATAACAAATAATTACAAAACACAAGAACAGATATAAGGTACAAGAAATGTTATGTATAAAAAATTTTTTATATTAAAAAAGACTATTATCGTATTCCAGGGTATTATTTTGCATACAGATATTATTACTGATTTCTACAATTGCACTTTTAACTCATACGCATAAATAAAAGAATTAAAAACATTTCTATAGATACGGAATTAGTACTATCCATGTATAATGCACATCCTTATTTTTCCCTCACAAATTTGGTCAAAAAGGTGTGTGCAATACGGTATTTTGTTGGACTGAATGCATTCCTTTGGATTGCAGACTAAGGTATTATACACACGCCTGTTCACACACAAACACACCCCCCAAATTCCATTTGCAAACAGCTTTTCAGGGATAGATCACTGTGCAAAGTTCAGGGCACATTCTCTTTGAGAATATATAACAATATTTGACCTTTTAATCATGCCCATCTTCAAGCAAAAGCTACATTTTACTGAATGGAGGGCCAGGTGCGGAAGAACAAAAGAGCCGAACCAGGAGGTTGGGGTGGAGGGTTTCCTGGATGTGTTCCAAAAGTGCCTGATAGGAATCACCTGGGGCCTTTGTCATACAGATTCCACGCCTTTCCATAGACTGTGCAGGATGGGGCCTGAGGATCTATATTTTTAACCAGTTCCGTGGGTGATTCTTGCTGTCAGGCAGGATTAGAAAAAACGGTTCACCCTATGACTGGCCTGTACTGTGTCCCCAATAGTAACAAAGACCATCAATAAGGTGCCTACTAGGTGTCCGGCACTACTCTAAGTACTTTACACCCATTATTTCTGCTCCTTACAACAACCCTGTAGAATAGGTATCATTACCAACATTTTACAAACAAGGAAACAGTCTCAGAGAGTTTTAGTTACTTGCACAAGGTCACACAGCTTCAGAGTAGCAAAACCAGGATGAAACCGGAACTTTCTGGCCATTTACGCCATGGTGCCCCACCTCCTTGGCATTTGTAAGTAAGTTCATCTGAAGTCTTCCATGTGATGGTTGTTATTATTGCCTTTATTATTACTCTCCTGAGCCTCAACTTTCGTACTGTTAAAATGGGAAGAGGCAGAGGGTATGAGACTTTCTGCTGCTTCCCCCAAGAACTGGGAGCAGGCAGGCAGCCATGTTTAATGGCACGTCCGCCATCCCACCGGGAGGCAGGCCTGCTGGGCACCGGCCTGAAACCAGGTCACCAGCCCCACAGGGAGTCCATTCAGCCTGGCAACCCTCAGTTTATTTTAAAAGCCACCATGAGCAAACCATTCTCCAAAGCCCTCCTAAGCAGAATGGAATGTTTCTTGGGAGTCTGATTAGCTAATGTTGCTTGCATGGCTGCCCTGAGACCTTCCTGCCTCGGAGCCTTGAACTGAATCAGAATGGAAAGGAAGACTTTTAGAAAGTTCTTTAAAAAAAAAAAAAAAAAAAAAGGAAAGAAAGAAAAATGGCACTTCATCTTTATAATAGTAACAGGATGTTTCCTGTGGACTAATAACTGGGCTGTGGTTAGAACTCCATGTTTGTCCACCAGACCTCAGTTCCTCCCTAAACAGCCTCAATCACCTGCCCGTGCAGAGGCAGGGAGTATCTTAGCAATGCTTTTTCTGTTTCTTTCTTCAAGCTCTTGCCCCATTAAGCATTTTCCTAAGTGTGTGTGTGTGTGTGTGTGTGTGTGTGTGTGTGTGTTGAGATAGAAAACAAAGATTGACTTACAAAGAAACAGTGGCAAAGTGACAGATTTTCAGTGCAAGAAAGAAAGCCTAGAGAACAGAAACAGAGCCACTGCCCTCACGAGTCCCCACCCTTTCCCCAAGTTTAGGCGCCCACAGGGATGAGCCCACCAGCCTCCTTGCTCAATCAACGGCTGTTAGGTCCGGAACCAAGGTCCCAGTGATCCTAGTACCTTCGTGTTCTGGCAGGACAGACCCAGGACCCATGGTCTCAGGGCACCTGGAAACACAGGGAGTGTGTAACAAGGAGACTTGGGGCCCAGGGGACAAAGGGCTTTTGTCCACGGCTTGAAAATGACTTCAGCACAAAGACCAGGGGTGACAGGCAGGGGGCAAGAGGTAGTCAAGCCTGCAGCAGAAATATCACCTCAACCGGAGAGAGGACAGGAGGGCGAGCAAGCAGGAGGCCCCATGTCCTTCCAGACTTGTTAAAAATGAATTCATGTTGTTCAGGTTTGAAAAGAAATGTTCTTTTTCTTTTTTCAGGTTAAAAAATATTCTTAATCACATTGTGCCGGATGTATAGAACACCTGGGTAAGGGTTAGGGTAAGAAATTAGGGTAAGAAATCAACTTGCAACAATTAGAATCTCACTAGTAGAGAGGAAAATACCCTGCAATCTAGATAAGCAAATAAAAATCATATATGGCAATCTAAATTATGCATGTAAATGGTATCCGAACATGTGTGTACCGCATGTGTGTGTGTGTACACACCATAGTTGATACATATATGGGCAAACTTTGCTCATAGCAATCAGCAGTAGTGGGTATGAGGATGGACTCCGGAGTCAGCTGCCAGGGTTCAAATCCTGGTCCTGCCATTTATGAACTGGACGAATTACTTTAGTTCTCTGTGTCTCAATAACCTTATCTATCAATAAGGATGTTCTTGATGGTAACACCTACTGCATAGGATTATTATATGTATGAAAATAGTTAAAGCACTGATAATATAGCCTGAAATAAAGTAAATGCCATGTAAATCTTTGCCATTATTAAAATGCTTTTGGCAGATCTGAGGCCGGTGGTATAATGGGAAGAATATGTGCTTTGGATAAGATGGTCAGAGGTTCACATCTCATATTCCTGCTACAGAGTTTGGGCCTCCATTTCCTCACATAACGAGGGGGTGATAATTCATTGTTGTGAAGATGACAGGAAATGACACATGCAAAAGTGCCAGGCCTGTATTTCAGGAGCCCCTAGTAGCAGAGGCACCGTGACTGACAGAAAGAGGAGAGGGGGAGCCAGAGCCCTAAGACTTCATTACCTAGGTGCCAGAGCACACACCCAGTCCTCTTGGGCTCAGTGGTTTTCTTTGTAAATAGAGGTTGGATTGGTGTGTCAGTCAGGATGGGCTAGGTTATGCTGCGGCAACACACAGATCCCCGAATCTCAGTGACTGAAAATAACCAACAGGTAGGTCTTGTTCACACTCCACTCTTCACAGGTCAGCTAAGGGCTGGGCTCCACATCATCCCCACCCCAGGGGCCATCTGCTGGAGCAGCTGCTCTCTGAAACATTGCCAATTGCTGTGGCAAAGGAACATGAACTTGGGAGAATCTGAACCGGCAGTTAAATCCTCTGTCCCGGAAGTCACATTAACCTCTTTCGAATACAGATCTTTAGCCAGAACTAGTCATGTGGCCCCACACAACCACTAGGGGCCGAGAAGGACAAACCTACCACGTGCCCAGAAAGCAAAGCTGTCTGGTGAGCAGCACTCATGACCAGCACAATGACAGAGCCTCGAAAACCTTGCTGTTAAAAGGGTGGTCCATTGACCGACTGCTGGGATGTCCCCTGGGAGCTTGTTAGAAATGCCAAATTTCTGGCCCCACCCAGACCTATCATGAAGGCTAATTTTATGTGTCAACCTGAGTGGGCCACGGGATGCCCAGCTATCCGGTTAAATATCATTTCTGGGTGGGTCTGTGTGGGCACTTCTAGAAGAGACTCCCATTGGAATTGGTGGGCTGGGTAAAGCAGAAGGCCCTCCCCAGGGTCGTGGGCCTCCTCACCCAATCTCCCGAGAGCCTCAATGGAACACCAAGGGGACGGGTGGTTGAGTTCTCTCTCGGCCGGACTATTGGCACGGGGACATCCATCTCCTCCCGCCCTCAGGGTCCCTGGATCTCAGGCCTTCGCACTCAGACTGGAATCGACAGCGTCAGCACTGCAGCTCTCGGGCTTTGAGCCACCAGCTCTCCTGGGTCTCCGCAGCTGGCAGATGGCAGATTATGGGGGTGTCTCAGCCTCCATTAATCGCAGGAGCCAATGCCTTATTTCACATGAACACACACACCCTCCTATTGGTTCCGTTTCTCCGGAGAACCCTGCCTAGTCCACCTACTAAATCAGACTCCGCATTTTCACACGATCCCCAGTAGGTTCCCACAGACGTAAAGTTTGAGAAGCGCTGCCTGGTCTACCAGGTGGCAGGGCGGCGAGCTGCTCGGCAGCCTGGCGCTCAGCCTCCGTGGGCAGACTCGGTCACCACGCTTACTCCTGAGCCGCCCGCGGAGACTCAGGCCCAGGCTGCCATTTCTGATTGGAACTGGGGCCCAGGACTCAGCACGGGCAGCACGCAGGTGCCCCCCCATGCCATCCACTGCCTCCGACACGGGCCTGCCACGTTAACCACCCGAGGTGACAGCGTCCCCAGGCGGGCATTCCGGCCCGAGGCCGTCCCCCCTCAGCACTTGTTCTCCACCTCGAACGTCTCCCTCGTGGCCCTTTAACATCCAGCCTCTTGCCGAGGCCAGCGAGATACAGAGACCCCGGAGTTCCTCCACATACACGGCAAAAGGACAATTTCAGGACAGGACGCACGTCCACACACACTGCTCGTCTTCCTCCTATTGCTGTCATTTTCCCTGTCGCTGACATTGCCATCGGGCTTCTTCTTCCTGAGCCTCGTGTCCACTCTGCTGAAGGAGGTTTTCATTCTGAGATTCAGGGGTTTGGAAGATGTATCACCTGACGAAGAACCGTGGAGGCCATCCAGTCCAGCCTGCTCATTCCACAGATGAAGAAACTGAGACCCAGCGAGGTCCGGTGACTTCTGAATGGTAGCACAGCTGGCCGAGGTGTCAGCGGCGCTTCAGCAAGAGGGCCTCGGCTCCGAGGTCTGCGGGGCACGCGCCCTCTCCTCCGTGGGAGGGGCGGGAAGGAAATAAGATCTCCCTCATTCTGGGCCTCCACGCTTCTCCAATGGCCTCCATGCATCCCTGGGCTGTTAAGAAATGTCAATACGCTTGAGTTAGCCAAGCCTAGAAGTCTGCAGGCCCCAAAGACCTACGGAACATGAAGCGTTTTTGCCTTGAGCCTCTGGGCCCCAGGAGAGCAAGCAGGCTGGGCTGATCCCGGGCCTGGTTCTGATTTGGCCACGGTCCCAAGCCGAGAACTCCAGCAGAGGAGTTGGTAGACCAGCTGCGATCCCTGACCTGCGTAAGGCGACCGCAGGTGTCCTCAAGGTCTTGGCTTTTCTGGCGAAGCCAGATTTTCTTTACTCTGCTCCCTGCTGACACAACGACAGCCTGGAGACTCGTTATGCCTGGAGCCAGACATTCACAACCGCAAACCTAAACAGGGTAGAGCAGTGCGGGGATCCTGCCTAACTCCCTCACCCAGCCCGGTGTTTGCTACCTGGGTGGATCCCTGGCTCCTGGCCCCTGGCCTTGAGCAGCGTGTGTTCTTAGCACGCTTGGATCATAGCAGGTGCTAGCCAGCCAACTTGACCTTCTGCTCCCCAACCTGGAAGGGAGCTTAGAGGTCATGCATTGAACCCTATAAATAAATGAAGGCCCAGAGAACAATGACTTGTCTAAAGCCATGGAAGAGTTATAGGAAAAGTCAGAATGGGGGCTGGGATGGGAGGTGGAATATATAAACCCGGGGGAACCCAAACAAAATAAAAATAAAAAAACAGAATTGTCTTCTGGAGGGCGGGCCCTTGTCACACAGGCTCCCCCACGAGGTGAGCGTTCCAGGAGCCCGTCTGTACCCGTGCACCAGCTGGCGTTGCTCTGAGAGGCTGCGTTCGGCTTCAGTGAAATTTTTTTAGAGACTCTTTCAATCCATTTGCCCATTTCACGATGGGTGATGTACACGAACAACGAACCAACGTGAGGCATGACAATGTTCAGCAGTTTTCTACCAAAAATCTGCACAACCCTGGTGCCCCACCCTCTCCAGTCAAGCGATCTCCACCGAGGAACATTTTTTTGTTTCCCCAGATGAAAAAAGTCCTCAAAGGGAAACATTTTGCCAGTGTGAAAGAGGTGCAACAAAAAAAAGCAGAAGCACTAAAAGGCATCAAAAGCGACAAGTTCAAAACCTGTCTTGAGCAGTGCAAAAAGCCTCTCGATAGGTGTAGCGCATCAGACGGAGACTACTTTGAAGGTGACTGAAGTTTAAAGATGGGAGAATAAAAACACATTTTTTATAAATAAAATCCAGGGGTTTTGGTCCCCCCTCATATATACAAGCATACCCACACGTGCACACGTACACACACAGTGCTCTACCATTTTAAGGTTTAAAGTTCTTGCACATACAGTCAGGGATGATATGCAGAGTGTATTACCCTGTCAGGCACAGGGTCTGACGCGTGAGGACAGACACGGCCTACAGCCCCAAAAGCGTTCAGACACTTGGCCATCCGGGGCACGCGGAGATGTGGGTGCTGTTACTATTCCCATCTCACAGATAGAGGCTCAGAGAGATTGACCTTTGGCCCTCCCCACCATCCTAGGTGAGGCCGGTGTTCACTTGTTTGCAGGTTACAGAGACAGCACAAGTAAAAGGAGGGGCTATAGGGGAGCACACTGGGGTGTCCGGCAGACTCTCCAAGGCAGGAACACACAGGGCCTCCCCCAGGCCTGGCACCAGGAACAGGAGAGCCACCAGAACCCAGGCCGGTTGTCCCTGCACATCTGTCACTCGCTGCTCCCCTGCAGGCCTCGGTGCACTTCCTCCCAGATCCCTCACCTCTGTTTCAGGTTCTGACAGCGATGCCTGATCCATTTCCAATCCCAGTTCCCAGAGGGAATCTGACGGGCACAGCTTGGATCCCATGCCCACCCTGGTTCCACCAATGTGGCTGAGGGGACAGGGTCACATTGTGTAACGATGGCTACCAAAGACCACCCCCACTATGGGGGCAGGTGCACAGACAGGGGGTGGCAGTGAGCTGGGCAGACACCCCAAAGGTTGTCTACTATGGTCACACAAGTCATGCAGAGCCAGCCCTGAGACCCCAGTCCCCAGACTCTCAGAACAGAATGTTCTTTCCATAGGACCAGAGTCCCCTCTGTCCCCAAGGCCACATCCACACACATGGCTGCTCACTCTGCACTGATCCTTGGAAGCCAAGGGACGTTCTTGCTGCCCTGGAAGGATGCAGGCCCAGGGCTGGGGTTCAGTCCCAGCCGTGGCCAGGTCTCCTGCGGTCAGATCAAGGGCGATCCCCTGATTGGTTCCTGAGGGTGTCGATGAAGTCAGACAGAGAAGCAAAGGCAGGATAAAACCCGCCTTCAGCCATGGAGCCCCGGACCCCCGCCTGCTCCTTGCCCCCTTGTTGTCCGAGCCCTTTATTTGGGGGTCTCTGAGGAGTGGCCGAATCTGTGGGGAAAACTGCATGGGGGGCCAGGGCAGGTGGACGAAATATCTGCAAGGAACCTCAAAATCCAAGGCCTACTCGGAAACAGGCAGGAAGCTGGGGGTGGAGGAGGAAGGGCACTGAGCCAGAGCTGCTACTGAAAGGCCGGGGGGCTGGCAAGGAAAGGACCCAAAGGAGGGGAGACCGGGGAAGGGACACAGGACACAGTGTGGCGCACCTCCCTGCAGAGGCCGCGGGAGCGGGCGCTGAGGGATGGCAGTGGCACGGGGTCCAGGACACATGCACGGCCGATGGGGGTGGAAACCAGTCCGGTCTCCCGCAGGCAGTTCGTCAATACGTAGCAAAAGCCTTTACTAATGACGACAGCAGTACTAAAGCACGTTCCCGCCAGGAAACCCAGTTGTGGTTTCGCCACTGCTTCGAAAAGAGCCTGACACATAGAGGGACTCCATAAAAGAGCTGCTAAGTGAATGACTGGACGAATGACACGTGCACAGAGAGAGGTACACGCGAGCATGCTCAGTCCACCGGCAAATTAGAAACAACCTAAATGCCCACCACCAGGGGACTCGTTAAGTAAATGACGGTATAACCTAGCAAGAGGATACTTGACAGATGTGAGAAATGGCCTGGATTTACACCTATTGCTTTGGAAGAATATTCTCAGTATTTTGTTGGGGGGAGGGTGGTTGGAAAGCAAAATAAAAATAATCCCATTTTATAGAGAGGAAAACATTTTATTTATTTATTTTGTTTGTTTTGGGGTGTTTTTTTTTTGGTATGTGGTGGCTCCCTGGCTGGGAAACGAACCCAGGCCGCAGCGCTGACAGGGCCAGAGCCTTAGCCGCTGTCCCACCAGGGAACTCCCTAGAGAGGAAAACATTTTAATATATGCACAGACAAAAGTTAATAATGCACCACAATAATAACTGTGGGAGATGAGATTTCAGATCCTTTCTTCCTTTTCTTTGAGTTTATTTCCCTTTTCGAATGTTTCTATAATGATCCTGTGTTACTTGCGTAATTAAAAGTAACAGGAGGAAAGAAATGGACGCATGGGAAACACTGGTCGTCGAGGAGTTCAGCGGGGACAGGAGGGGCATGCATACAGGTGAGCAACCAGCAAGTCCTTTCGGAGCAGCGGTCCGTGCGCAGCACCCAGGGCTCTAGGAAGGCCAGGGTGCCCGCCCTCCGGCGTCACAGGGGAGGGTGGGAGATGGCTGCAAACTCCTGCAGAGGCGATAATGGGCACGGAGGCCACCGGCTGCCTTCTACTTCCGGTGACCAGGGATAGACAGAGCCGAGGCAGGGGAGGGCTGAGCACGGGGGAACCGGCGAGCCAGCCGTGCAGCCATAACGGGGAGAACCAAAACAAAGGCTGGCAGGGGTGGATGAGAGCCAACCATATCAGTGAGAGTTGAGCTTAGCAGGGGAAAAAAACTCTAAAAATCCAACTTTGTACTAGGGACTGTGCTAGGAATCATTGAGACTAACGAGGTCCCTGTTCTCACGGAGTTACAGTCAAGGGGGAAGGGGTGGAGAAAACTGAGTGATCCATCAGTAAGTAACCATAACAAGAAAAACCCCAGACAGTGAGTGATAAGCACCATTCATGTTGAAGCCTCACCCACACATTCCCACTGTCGTGCATCAAACAGCTTACGTCGGACACAAAAATACTGAAAAAACATCTTCACACTTATGACCGACATTTAACAGTCCTGAAGATTTTGCCTAGTTTGTTTCACCTGCTTTTCTGTTGCTGTGTTTGCCATTGATGTGTTTTAAAGGACACACATCATGACATTTCACCTTTGAAGACTGCAGCATACATTTCTAAAAGATAAAGACATTTTTCAGTCAGTCATAACACCATTATCACAACAAATGTAATTAACAATAATTTCTTCCTATAACCAAATACTCTAGCCATACTCAAATAATATACAATTGTCCTCCAAATATTTTTTAATGTCGGTTTTTCAAACTAGGATCCAATTGGTATCCAGATGTTGTTTGGTGGTTTCTACTTTTAAGTCTCTTTTTAATATCATATCTGTATCTCCAGCTTATGTAGATCCACATCTGATTTATGGCCACGTCTCCATTGTCAATGTGACTGCTTCCAAATCACATGCACCCAGAAGAAGGCACAGCACAGACAGAACCAGCCAGAAGAAACCCGCATTATGAGAGGGTAACAGACACTGTAGCCTGGTCCCTCCCACCCGCTAGTAGGAGGTGACACTACGCATGAAGTCCCTGGCTTTGGGGGAGCAGGGAAAAGCAAAGGGATACCTTTTCCGTGGTTCAGCCTTGTACAACAAGGGCTCCCTCTCTCTCTCCCCTCGCCTTTCTTGTGTAATTTGAAGAGGCAAAGGGAAGAACATAGGTAGAGGAGGCCTCCGCCTCCGTGAGCAATGGGGCCTCGAGCAAGTCATTTTGCCTCTTTGAGCCTCAGTTTCTTTACCTGCAAAATGTAGATAATACCCACTGGTGGGGTTTGCTGTGAGGAGGAAATGAATGAACTTACACAATATGCCCAGTGCTTGGAGTCCCTGTAAAGGTTGGAGCCCAAATTGGTACCTGATTACCAAACTGAGTTCATCTTCTTCCTGTAGACATGGCTAGGGGACATTTCCCAGCCCCCCTTGTGGTTAGATGTGGCCATGTGATCAAGCTCCGACAGTGGAATCTGAGAAAAGTATGCCGGACAAGCCACCCCCAGGCTCAGCCCCTAAAACCTCCTAGGTCTATGGCCCCAGGGCAACCCTTGAACCGACCTGCTCTAAATGGCAAAATCTCTATGTATCTGATCCCTGAATGCTGTAAAGCCCTTGCTGCCCATGAGAAACCCCTGATTTGGACGTCACATGTTCAAGAAATAAGCCTTGCTAGCGATCACTGATGTGGGTTGGGGGTTTATCTTTTCCAACAGCCAGCGTTGCCTTAACCAACACAAAGCTGAGTGTTAAAGATGAATGAAACTTAGAAGGAAAACCTAAATAGGTTTGATTTCAACCACGGTGGCTTTTGGAAAACCAAATAAGGAACCATCCCACTGTTAGGGGAAACATTTAAATTTTAATAGGGTATTTCATGAAATGTATAACCCCCTTTTTTTTTCATGTTTATTCACCTCTGAAATAACGTCCTGTGTCGGTGGCATCTCAACTTGCTGGCAGTGGTTGCCATTGGCCGCACATGTACCAGCGTGGTCACAGCTCTCCCTCTTGTCCCTTTCCTGTGCCTTGTCAGCACTACAGGTGTTGAATGCAATCACGACTTGTGATGTCTTCAAAAAGATTCCATGCTAATTAGGCACTGAAATGAAAGGTTATTGTGTGCTAAAAAGGCAAGGAAACAGAGCACTTGGTATCTGATAAAAATCTATGTGTAAATAAGACTTAAAAGAGCACTCTTATATGCATAGCCTGAAAATTCTGAGCGACAGGAAAGCTCTGTGTCACGGTCTCCCAGTTTTCAGAAGCTTATCAGTAATGGTGTGGGCGCCTTAGATTTGCTGAAATTAACGCTATGCAGACATGCCAGTGATTTTAAGCAAGGAAGGAACCCACTGTAAATAATAATGATTCTAACAACTTGTACTTGCTCGAGCCAGGCATGTGCCAAGCTCTGTTCTTTGCTCCCCTTATCTCACTGAACTAACCTAACAATTCCGTGAGGTGGTTTCTCTTACATATGGTTGCAAATTGTCCTAAATGCTGTACAGGAAGGGATTAGGATGCTAAGAGGGTAAATAACAGGGGTAGGGGGAATGCAATTCAAATTAGAGACCGCCCTGGGGAGGTGGTGAAACCTAAAAGTAGCAGGCAGCACGTTAAGCACTTACCAGGTAGCAGGTCCAATTCCAAGTTTATAGTGCTAACTCACTCAATCCTCATAAAAACCCTAAGGCTATTATTATCAGCTCCGTTTTACAGATGAGGAAATCAGGACAGGGATAAAGAAGAGGAATGACTTGCTCACAGTAACTCAGGTCACCCAGCTAACAGTGATTATGAACCTGGGATTGAAGCAGGGAAGCTATCTGGCTCCAGGACACAGGCCTCCTAGCCCTTCTCTGTCACCCCCTCATGCTTAAAAGAAGGGCGGCGTCTCCATTCGACCAATAAGGGCAGCAGCAAGTGACCTGGTTACAAGTACAGCCTCCGTGGCCAGGCTCTGCAACTGACCAGCAAGGTACTTGACCTTCCCATGCCTCAGTTTCTTTATTTGTTGTGAGGATTAAGTGAGTTGATACATGCATAGAGCTTAGATCAGAACCACAGAATAGTAAGCCCTCAGAAAGTATTACGCAGCATTCCTCTCTTCGTACAACGCTCACAAAAACGCTAAGGAAACGGAGACGCAGAGAGGCTTCGCAGTTTGTCCACACCCACGCGCTTCCAGAAAGGAGTCAGGACGCAGACCTAAGCTGGCCACTCAGAAGCCCTTGCTTTAAGCCTTACCCCACAGAGCGGCCGGTGGTTTAGGTCTTTATTCCTGAAGGTTTCCTGGGAAGGAGATTCTAAGTTCCCGTGTGACACCTCATTTTTACATCCCAAATCCCACCTAATAGTAAGGCTCTTTCATTGCCAATGTGGAGTTCATCTGTTTTACGTTAAGGTCATTTCCTCTTTGAGAAGCCTGAGGGAAGATGGGGATTCACCAGTCAGTTTCTTTTTCTTTTACATGTTGCACATGAGGGTATTGTGCGGGCGTTCAGAGGACACTGGAATTGAAGTGACCTGGGTATGTGGTGACACCCTGGGTTTCCTCATTCCTCATTCCCCTGGGACAGCGTTTGACCACAAAGATAGAGATGGGGGGGTGTGCACACACGTGTGTGTGTGTGTGTGTGTGTGTGTGCACGTGCATGTGTGAGCGTGCATGTATGTATGTGTGAGCATGTGTATGTGTGTGTGCATGTGTGTGCGTGTACACGTGTGTGTGCATGTATCTGCATGCATGTGTTTGCACACATGTGTGCATGTGTTTGTGTGTGCGCGCATATGCGTGTGTGTGTGTGTGTGTGTGTGTGTGTGTGTGCGTGTGTTGGGGAGGGACTTGCTAAGGTTAGGAGTGGGCAGGTAGATGTGTGTGACTGGAGTCCTCCTACTATCCTCATGTTCAGTCAAGGTCACAGGTGTTTCAGGTAGAAGAAGT
This sequence comes from Lyroderma lyra, assembly GCA_004026885.1. Classification (NCBI taxonomy): domain Eukaryota; kingdom Metazoa; phylum Chordata; class Mammalia; order Chiroptera; family Megadermatidae; genus Lyroderma; species Lyroderma lyra. The sequence continues at coordinate 47,338 of PVJL010000678.1, forward strand.
GGGGAGCCCTGATGGACATTCGCTGTCAAGACAGGAGACCTGGGCCTTTGGTTACAAATTATGGGAACTCATCTCAACCAAACATAAGCAAAAAACAAAGGCAAGTATTGCTCGTGCCACTTAAAATTCCAGGGGATCAAAAGGTGTGAACTTCCAGCTGTAAAATAAGTCACAGGACGTAATGCACATCATGGGGACTGCCGTTAATGACACTGTCTTGCATGTTTGAAAGTTGTTAAGAGAGATCTTAAAAGTGCTCATCACAAGAAAACTCAGTGTAATGAGATTGTTAGGTACGAATCCTAACATTGAGATAAGGCCTCGTCTTCTCTCTTTCTCTCGCCCGGCCCTGTTGCTTTTCTCTCCGTGTTTGATCAGCCTCTCCTCAGAAGGCAGGCTTTCTCCAAAAGGTGGCTGCGGACAACCCTCAGTTGACATCCTTCCAGCTGCGGAGAGCTTGAGCCATCAGACTGTTTAAGTTGGAGGCAGGGGGTGGGACTTGCCATGGGGAGGAAACTGGGAACGAATCCCTTTTGACAAAATGTCAACAGCTTTCTCGAAGCCCCAGAGCAGACTTCCTTGTAGGTTTTCTTAACAAAAGAGGGGCCCCACAGATACCCCTAGCTGCAAGGGAGGCTGGAAAAGTGGGAAAACGGGGTTGTCATTGGCCTAGATGTAATATGGTCCATTGCTTGGGGCTGGCCATGTGGTCATCCTGAACAAAACTGGGATTTCTTATGCCAGGAAGGAGAGACACTAGATTGGGTAGGTAACTAATGGGGTCACCACAAGAAGGTGTTGGGAGGTCACCTCACCAGGTCACATAATAAGGGCAGGGAGGAGAAGTTTGACAAAGAAGTAGAAATGCTAGCTAGACAGACACAACTCATGTGCACATTAGCACTGGGGAGCAAGAAGGTGAAAGTCGTGTGAAAGCGATGAATCGGGAGAGTGGGTGTGGCCCAAAAGGGGAGGACCAGCCAGGTGTGGGCAGCTCCTGTCCTGGCATTTCCTGGAACACACAGTTCTTGTCTAAGGATATCCGGGAGCAGACGGTCAGCAAATAAAGACGTTCTTGGTGAGTGAGGAGCAAGTGAGAGGTGGGTCTCCTCACCACACAGAGTGTGAGTTCCTCCTACTGGTTTTGTTCAATCCCCACCAGTCATGCTCCAGCTGGGGGGCATCAAGGAGAAGAATCTTCAGTGGGTCCCCATCACTCTGAACTCAAGCCCAGCTTCCCAGTCCGCCAGCTGCATCTCTCACTGTACCGCCTCCATCCTCTCACTCTGACCCCTCCTGGCTCCCCAAGTCCAGCCCTTTCCTGCCTCCAGGATTTTGCTCCCACCATCCTTTCTGCCCTTGCCCAGCTGTGACCTCTTGAGCTGCCATTTCCTTATCAATAAAATGGGACATTACCTCCCTCATCAGGTGTTACGAGTGTTATGGACATGAGATAAAACATCGTAAGTGCTTAGAATACTGCCTGGCACATAGTAAGTGCTCAATACATGCTAACCCTTATTATTCATTAATCCCTGTTTCAAAATCGGAACAAACTGTGATCCAAACATGGATCACAGTACTCACCCATTCCTTCCTTGCTGTATTTGTGAATGAATTACATGAAGAGGGTGAGCACTGGGAGGCCCAGGGGCATGTGTGTGGCTGCCCTCTGCTTCTTGTTCGTCTTCGTAGGGGCATGCCAAGCACACAGCTGTTCTTGACTAGTTCACCCGAGATGACAGACAGCCTGACAAGGGACAGAAGGTGTCCACCCAGGACATGTTGGAGAGTGCAGGGCTAGGACTATCCTCTCTTGCTGGCTGTGGGGTCCCACCAGGAAATGGAGCCCACCCACAACTTCACAACGGAGTTCTTGGGAAAGTCAGGCGGATTCATCACCTACAGTGTGTGTGGATAAGTGTGTGGATAAGGCCTGTTGCCAGGCAGCTCCCCCAAAAGGCAGGAACCTGCCGGGGTGAGAAGGTGAGGCCTGAGTGCCACTGGCCTCCCTTCAGGGCGCATGGGCAGTGACTCAGCAGGAAGCCGGCCAAGGCCTGAGTCACTCCCTCCCCTACCGCCACACCCAGGGCTTCCCTCCAGGCCTGCGGAGGCTGCCTAGAGCCGGAGGGGTAAATCTTCTGGCCCAGCGTCTCCGGGCCAGTGAAATCATTCACCTCAGCTCTGGTGTCCGACTCTGGTTAGACGCCTGGCTCTGCTTTTTATTTAACATGAAGCAAGGTTTTTAGAGTCTCTGGCTACAGTTTGCCCATCTGTAAATGGGAGCAATAGCAGTAACTCCCAGATGCCCAACTCCCGTACTTAACTCAGGTCCTTACTTTCTCAGTGAAGCCTGCGATGCGCTCCCCAACCCCTCCTCCCCCGACACGTCATACTGCCTGCCCCATTTTCTCTCCTTAGTACTTATTGTCACTTAATAGACTGTGTATTTTAATCATGTACCTTCCGTACTGTCAATCTCCCGCCATCTGCACCGGAATTCAAGTTCCATTTTATCTGCTGGCTTCACTGCTGTCTTCCCTAAACCTAGAAAAGGGCTGATACCGTGAACCAAGAATGAACAGAAATGAATGTCAGCTGAGTCATCACTATTTATCACCAGCTATTGTGTCATCAATAAAGGTTACCAGTAAAGATCACCACGATTATTCCATTACACAGAGAATCAGAGAAAGGTTCAAAGTTTAAAATCATAGCACATTCTGCACAGCTGCTTGGGCTCATTTTGAATAAAATGATAGACTGTCAAGGATGGACTGTTAGAGAGGAAAACTGTTAGCCACAGGGGCTGGGCCAATGGCCCATACAGTACGTGAATCAGATGGGCCCATAGGGAGCGGGTGAGAACCCAGGAAGTTGAGAACACAATCCCCACCTAGAGGCATTTGAATTCAAAGGAAAAGACACTCTCTATAGCCAAACACGTCTCTGAGCTGCATTTCCCTGACTCGAGACTCTAACGGTACATGTATCATCCGCTTGATGATCCTGATTTTAAAATGTCCAAATAATAACATGACCTGGAGCCTCCCATTCTCCCACCACCCTGACATCGAGACGCTGGGTGGGCTTCACAGGTCCAACCGCCAGTCCCAGCCTTATCTACCATATTAGGGGCTGCATTGCTGCCCTCTTAACTCCTCAAAGTTCAGCTAGGGACAGCTGACCAGCGTATTCCCAAAGCCTAGCCAAGCTGGTGACACACAGGAATGAGGAATGAGTGAACGACTCGATGGCTCAGACTAGACAGTCACAAGGGACCGCGGTACCTTCCTGGTCTCCATTATTCCATCGTCAATAACCTCCCAGGGAGGCACGGAATGTCCAGTTGGAATCTCTGTCCTATTTCTCCCCCACTCCTCAAGGATGAAGGCTCCCTTCATTAGAGAAATTTTAAGGCAGTTCGCTGCATCTGTGTGGAGGTTGGGGTGACCCCACCCTCCTCCCCAAGGACAATGGGTGGGGACTTGCCTCATGTTTGTATAAAAGCCCATCTTGGTGAATTTCCCAAACAATAGAGACAGCTCCAAAAGTAGTGAGCCTTTACTTCTAGAAACGAAGACTGCCAGCATCCCCCCTCCCCCCACCCCACGGCTTTTACTCATTAAAATGGAAGGAATTGAGTCCCCCTCTTTCACACACATCCAACGTTATGTGTAGATGGGGAAATGGAATCTAGGCCAGCTTGAGTTCTAAGCTTCACTGGCTGTGAGGCTGTGAAGGTCCCTGAGCCTCTGCCTTCTCATCTGTGAACCAGGGAGAAAAATCAAGTAACCTGATTTGATCCTGGGAAGCCTAACTGTGAGCCACGCCTCCACCTGATTTGGCTCCTCCCCCAAGCTTTAGCCCCATCTCCCAGGACAGACAGACACACACACACACACACACACACACACACCCCAGCTCCCCAGGCCCTGCACATAGGCCCATTAATGTTCGCTATTGCCATTACTATTGCTGTCTAGGTTCACTGATACATGAGGAGCCAAGACAAGCAGCCCACACACCAGCCCTCAGTGCCCACCGCCCTGCCTCTCAGAGCAAAGCACTTGGAAAAGCAAAACGAATGTAACCACAGATGTGTCTGTGTAGCATGAGCAGAGCCAGATCTCAGTAAGGGACTTCCACGTCACCTGCCGGCCCATGGTGGCGCCCTGTCATTGGCCGCACCCCACCTGGCCATTCCGCTGCAATTATCATTTTTATAGAAGCCTCAAAAGATAACTGCTCATTGAGAAACACCGAGTGGATCTTTTCAGGGAATTTCTGCCAGAAACATAGCCCTGTGAAGACATCACGGGGAGTACCCGCCAGCTCCAGGGGCCTTGAAGACGCCACTCCCTTTTCCTGAGCCCCACAGTACCTGGTGCCGACTGAGTTCAGTGGTCACACGTAAGGCACAGTTTCCAGTCTGCTCACTTACCCGCCCTCCCTAACTGCAGGGCCTGGAGGGCTGGGGCTGAGGGCCTGGCGCCCAGGAGAGCCACATAAACACTGCTTGGCTATAAATCTGAATAAAAGCCACCCAGAGAGGTTTTCTCTTGCACCCCTAACCCTCCCTTTCTAATGGGAATGGGGGACAGGGCTGAGGCAAGGGGGTGTTGCCAGACTGTATTCTCAATATCCTCCTGCCCACAGGGTCTTGGGACCTGGACACCTCTGGATGCCGCACAGTTCTCCCTCTTTCTCTTTGTCATTGACTCAACAGCCCTGGACCTCTAAGGAGCCTTAAGTGGCTCAGAGGTAGTGTGTCAAACACTACGTCTGGTCAGCCTACTGACCTCTCAAATTTAGCCCAGTGAGACTAGGCTGACCCTACGTACCATATGAAACCAGACGGTACCATTGTTGTCTGTCCTGTTTCAGACGGGACATCTGGTCAGCCTACTCAGAGGGTAGTGAAAAGAGCTAGATGTCCGGAGCTGCTGTAGAGCATAAGTTTGCAGCTAACCTGCTGTGTAACCTCAGGCAGGTGCCCTGGGCATCTCTCTAAACCTCTGTTTTCTAGCCTGCAAAGACAGGAATCCAACACCCATTGCACGCAGCCTACCAGGTGTGTAGGAATGCTCATATGGTTAACTTCTCTGACCTGCAAAATCATTTCCTGATTCCTACTGGGAAAGATTTCAGTAGCTGCTTTCAAAACCGTCAGCTCTCAGTCTAGGACAGGGCTGTGATGTCACTGGAGCACAGGATATGGAGCCAAGCCGACCTGGGTTTCAGTCTCTGCTCTGTCACTTCCCCACTGTGCTGATGTTGGGCAAGTCACATGGGCACTCTGAGCCTCAGTTTCCTTACTTACAAAATGGAACAATAATATCTCCCTCGTTGGGCTACCTGGAGTATAAAAGAGGATTAAGTGCAGGAGGCTAGCACGGCACTTAGCACACAGTAGGGCTCAACCGATGACACTTCTTGCCCTTTTCCCAAACTACTCAAAGAGGATGTGACTATGAGTCTTCATGCAAATTATTTCTGCTAATCTCTGATGTTTTTTGCTTGCGTTTGATTTGTGAGAAGGAGGCAGAAAGTTGCATCTGATGGTCTAAAAAAGGGCTGATGACAAAGGTTTCATTTCTGCCGCTTACGGTCCCAGCCACAGCATCAGATGGTCACCACCACACACCCTAGCAAGATCAGCCTTTCCCACGCGACTCTGCTGCCCAAGAACAAATATAATTATTTTCTAAAAATTTAAAAATTTAAAAGGTCCCCCTTGAGCACTAGAAGCAGTCCCCAATCTGGATCACTTGTCTCTGAGAGATCCTCTCTGACTGCTCCCCACTTATTTACAATTGCAGCCCCTCTCCCACTTCTGGCAATTCCCGGTGCATTTTTCCAGCTTTATTTTTCTCCATAGAGCTTACCACGACAGAACACACACACACACACGTGCGCACGCGCGCGCACACACACACACACACGGCATGTGCGTGTACACACACACACAAATACACACGTGCAGCGTGCGCACACACACATGCGCACACACACAGCATGTGCACATAGACACACACACTCACACACACGCACGTGGCACCCACACATGCACAAACATGCATGTGCACACGCGCGCGCACACACACACACGTGCGTCATGCACACATACACAGCATGTGCGCGTATACCACGCACACACGCGCACACACATGCAGCGCGCATACACACGCACACACACGGCATGTGCGCGTACACACACGCGCACACACACACATGCGCGCATATACACACACGGCATGTGTGCATACACACACGCACCCACGCACACACACACACACGTGGCACGCACACACACGCGTGCACGCACACACACACACGGCATGTGCGCACATATACACACGGCATGTGCGCATACACACACACATGTGCTATGCACACACACACATACGCGGCACGCACGCACACACACGCACCCACGCATACACACACGCGGCACGCGCACACACGCGTGCACGCACATACACACACGGCATGTGCGCGTGCACACACACACATACGCGGCGCACATGCGCGCGCACATGCACACACACGCGCACACGCACACACACCTCACCAGAACGTAAGCACTGAGAAGGTTAGGGGTGCGTTCACTGCAGTGCTGCCCGCGCTGAGAACAGGACCTGCATCAGCAGACACTAAATAAAGTTTTTTGAAAGAATAAACCTGGGTCTGAGCTAAAGCTAAGCAGGCAATTATGGCCAAATAATAACAAGACATCACGTGAGCCCCTCATGTCCCAGTTTGCCAAGCGCTGTCACAGATATCTATTTGATCTTGTGCATAAGACTGTGTCTCTGTATTTTGTAGGTGAAGAAAACTAACGCAGAGGGAAGAAGTGTTTCTGGAAGATGGAGGAAGCGCCTCTGGCCTCCTGGCCTAGGGCGAGTCACTTCTCTCCCCTAAGCTCACATCTCCTTTTCTGTAAAAGGAGAAGAGATGGACCAGGAGCCTTCTGGGGCTAAGACTTTCACATTCTTCCATTCCATGACCCACAGATTATTAACCCTTTAAAGGCTGACTCAAATGATGTTACCCACAATCCGTAACTGTAGAATCAGAACGAACTGAAACCTCTGGCCATCCGATTCCAGACCTTGCCTCACTTGGGGGACATGCCGGTTGGGTCTGTGGAGACACTCAAGTTCTATGTAACGATGTGCTGTGGTGGTCACTGTTGTCGACACGTGGTCAAAGCAGACAATTTTTTTTTTTAAATCACTCTCCGTGTGCCTGGGTTTCCACTTGTCTCTGACTCGACTGCCTATCTCCAGCCTTTTTCTTCCAACCTATCTCACACACTACTTGAAAACTAAATGAACAAACCTATTTTCAGGAAATCCAAACCTTCAGTGACTCCTTACTGTCTACAGAACACAGTCGAAGGGTTCAGCTTACCATTTAAGAACCTCCATCTTGCCCTGACCCTTTCAAACATATCTACCTCCCCTCCCCACCATGCTTTTCTGCACCAGAAGTCTCTGCTTCAATCCATTCAACCCAGTCATTCATTCAATAGCTATGTGTTACATCCCTACTATGTGCCAGACGTTCACAGCTCTAGGCTTTACTGTGATACATAAGACAACTTCCTGTCCTCATGAAGCATACATGCTAGAGGGGGAAAGATGGACAATAAAGCAAACAAGTGAGCAAGATGATTTCGGCTCGCGATGAAGATATACATCACTTGCGTGTGCTAAGATCACAACAACACAGGCAACAGCACAAACAATGTAGAATGCAGTGCTAGCAAGGCAGCGGGGCCGCCCCAGTTCTGGTGGTCAGGAAGGCCTCTCTGCAGGGCCACCGTTAGGGAAGGCCAGAGTGAGAAAGGGATCGCCATGTAGAGCAGAGTGTTCCAGACAAAAGGAACAGCAAGGGCAAAGGCTCTAAGGTGGCGTCAAAGCTTCACATGTCCTCGGGGCAGAGAAATGTCCAGGATGGCCAAGTAACATAGGCAAGGAAGAGGTGGGTAGGAGAGCAGGTCAGGGAGGTAGGCAGGGGCGCAGCTCAGACAGAGCCTGGGGAGGAGTTTGGATTTTATTCTAAGTGCATGCGAGGCTACGATCCGATACAGGTTTGTAAGAGATGGCTCCAGCTGTTGTGTGGAGAATGACATGTGGGAAATACAAGACGCCAGGTGACCACTTTGGAGGCCTTTGCAGAGTCAAGGTGAGGGGTGATGCAGCTGGCGCCAGGGGTGGCAGTGCAGATGGTGAGGAGCGGAGGGATCGCGGATGTTTCTGGAGGTAGAGATAACAGGACTAGTTGATGGATTCGTTAGAGGTTGACATGGGGGTAGCAGGGGTAGGAGGCGTCAGTTTAGACTCATTGCTGTACCCAAGCAGATTATATGCTTTTCCCTCTGTTTTCTCTCCATCTCTGCTCTCTGCTCCCTGCTCTCTCTTCAGCATCTCTAACCCTACCTGTTTCCATGGGCCACTCACACCCCATGTCCATGGCACCTTCCTTCTCTGCTTTGTTCAGCCCCAGGGACCTTCCTCTCTGAGGTCCCCACGCGTGTTTCTGTATCCACCGGTAGGTGCTGAGATAAATTTCTCCTTTGATGGTTGAGTCCTGTCTTCCCCTATTGGGTGATCCATTATTTTGCTTTTACCCCAGCAAAACAGTAGGACAGTGTGGGATGTTAGCTAGGAGCACAGCCAGAATCTCCTTTATTAGTGACATCAGGTAAGTTACTGACTTCCCTGCGACTCAGCTTCAGAACTAGGCTGACCAGATGTCCTGTTTTAAATAGGGCAGAAAACAACGGTCTTGTCCCATTTCAAACAGTGCACAGGGTCAGCCTAGTCTCGCTGGGCTAAGTTCAAGGTGTCAGTAGGCTGACCGTGTGTACCGTTTGAAACGGGACAGGATCGTTGTTTTCTGTCCTGTTTAAAACAGTACATCTGGTCAGCCTATTCAGAACTGAAAAAAAAGGGGTGGTGGTGATGGAGGTGTAATTAAGTAGATAATGCATATAGAATGCTTAATAGGCTTGTCCAACCTGCAGCCCACGATAGCTTTGAATGCGGCCCAACACAAATTCTTCAAACATTATGAGATTTTTTTTGCGACCTTTCTCTTTGTAGCTCATCAGCTATCATTAGTGTTAGTGGATTTTGTGTGTGGCCCAAGACAATTCTTCCAGTGTGGCCCAGGGAAGCCAAAAGATTGGACACCGCTGACTTAGTACATACAGTACCTGAATGACAGCTGCAGTTATCATTTGCAAGTCAGTTGTGCTGCTTGTGGCTATGACTTTGGGCAAGTTGTTTTCCCTCTCTTAAGTCTCAGTGTACTCAACTGTAAAATGGGATGTAGCTAGAATTCAGCTCTAAGATTCCCAATGCTTCTGCTCTTTTTGCTAACACTTTAGATTCCACTTTAAGTACTGTTACCCTAAACCCATGTGATATGATGTATTCTCCTTAATGTTGTACCGCCCTCTATTGGAGGTATTCTGCCAGCATTTGTTGGATCCTTAAATCCACAGATGCTTAAACAGAAGCCCAGACCTCCCTCAACTATATATATTCTGAGAACAAACTCTTCCTAAGTAACATCTCTCTATATACAGATCGGAATTATTTTTACCGAAGCAAAAAACAGGATTTTTTGCATTTTAAAATTCTGCCCGTTTTTTTCCTTCTTTAGGACCTTGTAAAAGTTTCGTTTAAAAAAAAATTATTTTAAAATAATTTCACACTTATGAAAATATTTCAAGAATAATGCAAAAATGACACTATATCCTTTACCCAGATTCCCCAAACATCTTTAATGCTTTTCCCCCATGCATTAAGACCAAGCTTTTTGACTGAGATTTGTCTGAAAGACTCAGGAGTAGGAAAACAGAACTCTAAAAGCCTGGTTTGGTTTAATGTAGTTGAGTTTTCGTTGTTTTCATTTTTATGAAAAAGAACTGGGAAACTACGTGGGCCGTCCGCTGTGAGTTACGGAGAGACAGGCGCGGGGCTCCGAGTCCTGGGTTTCCGTTAAGTCGCTCCGCCTCGCCGGGTTTTATGTCCTTATTCATAAAATTAAGGGCTTGGACTAGGCAATCGCTGAGGCACCCCACACACACACACTCAAAAGCTCACGATTTTACAACTGGATTGTCCTGCGTTGTCCTACGTTGCCTGGACCTCCCGGACGCCCGCCGTAGCAGCCCCTCCGAGGCCTACGATGGTGCCCGGGTGTGGACAACAGAAAAAAGTGATCAGGGCCGATTTCTGCCCGTCAACCCTCCACACACCACGGCTGCTGGGGGCTCCAGCCGGAGAGTGCGGCCCCAGGAAGAGCAAGTCAGGAGCTGAGGGGGAGACGGCGGAGGAGCAGCAGGGAAGCGCTGGGGCAGCACGTCCTTTTCTGATAAGGATTTCCGTGTGTTCAACACCCCAACGTGTTGGAAGCAAAGCAGTGTCTGCACGATATCTTCTGGTATCCCAAGTGGGGTGCAGTAAGTTTGGGTCTGTAAAACACCCTTTAAAACAACCGCATTTACGTCGCTCCGTTTCTGGAGCTGCCCTGTCCAAAATGGTAGCTGCTGGCCCACGTGGCTATTGTCATGCAAATTTAAATTAATGAAAGTGGAGTAAATTGGAAAAATCAGCCCCTCGGTCACACCAACCCTGTATCAAGTACCCGATGGCCACGTAGGGCTAGTGGCCACCACATTAGATCGCGCAGACAGAAGGACATTTCAATTATCGAAGACGGTTCCATCGGACAGCACCATTCTAGGGTGTTGGACTAAGGGAAATGGAGTTCAGAACATTCTAGAGAAAATGAGACAATAAGAGAGCGGGAATGAGCCGTTAAGGGTTATACCGATTGTAACAATTTCAGGTGCCGGATTAAGCAATTTATGTGCCTTCTGTCACTTGCTCCTGGAATCACGTTCCTGAGGTAAATACATGGACTATCCCCGTTTTACAAATGGTAAAACTGAGGCTGACGGAGGAGAAACTGCCCACGGTCACACAGCAAGCAAGTGAACCCAGTCCCCCCAGCAGCAGAGTCTGTGCCCATTGCTTCCTTCCTCAAGTTCAAGGAGCAAGACGGCACTCCGGCTGGTGGCAGGAGGCAGGATAGGTGCGGTCACACTCGCAGCACGCCCCGGGCACTGGGGACACAGTGTGACCAAGCAGGTGGGAGACAGCGGAGCAAGCAAATGAAGGCACCATTCCAGCCAGTGACTAGCACACAGAAATGAGTAAGGTAGGTAATATAGACCTCAGAGGGGAAGGAGCTCCTTGAGGCACTCGGGTGGGGGGGCTCCCAAAGGGGTGACATTTAAGCTGCGACCTGAGTGATTATAGGGCGAACAATGGACCAGCATGGAGGTCCCCCGCACGCAGTGGCCAGGTAGGCGAGGAATGCACTGGGTGTGTGGGGACGGAGAGCTGGGTGTCCCCGCCCCAGGAATAGAGCCACCTTGGCGACCAGGTAAGAAAAGAAATCCCCGAGGGCCACCCCGATGACTCTGGTCATTCACCTCCACTGTGACCACCCCGCGGACCACCCTTTTGTCTCACCCTAATGCACAGCCTTCCACCCGGGCCCCCGGAGTCTATTCTCTACTCAGCAGCCACATGATCCCGTTAAAACCTAAGTCAGTGCACCCCGCCTCGGCTCCTAACTCCCCAAAGCACCCCATTTCTAGGCTGACCCTATGCACCATTTGAACGGGACCGTGCCGTTGTTTTCTGTCCCATTTAAAACAGGACATCTGGTCAGCCTTCCCATTTCACTCAGAGTAAAACCCAAAGGCATCGTGAGGGCCTGCAAGGCCCTAAGCAGTCTGCTCCCCGATACGTTCCCACCCTCATCTCCCACTCCCCCCGTGCCCTTCACACCACCAGCCTCCTTGCTGTGCCCAAGATGTGGGACCCACCCCAGCCTCCCAGCTCTCTGCTGCAATGCTCCTCTGCAGGGCCTGCACAGTTCTGGTTCCTTCCCTCACCTCCTTAAGTTTTGGCTCCAATGTCACCGTCTCCGGGAAACCTTCCCTGACCACCACATCCAAGTTCAAAGCCCTCTTACTTGCCTGACTTTTCTCCCTATCACTTACTCGCGCTCTAACGCGCTGTCTGTTCGTGCACTTCCCGTAGGCATTTGGACTCCATGCTGTCCGCCTCGCACCCAGGCTTCACCGGCCCAGGGAGCAGGAATCCTGGCTGCCCGGCCCTGAGAACACCCCGGCATGAAGCACACGAGGTCCCTGTTTGTGAATAAATGTAGAGTGAACGCTGAGCTCCACTCTCTTAGGGGTCTTCTTCCAGATTTGAGGTCTACCTCCTGGCACAGTAAATGTGATAGTACCCGCCTTGTCCCTAAGAACCCCTGATTTTTGTTATTGCTCACAGGTGGCTGATTCAGTAAAATGATGTTGTCAGCTTTTTGAAGTATTTAAACCAGCGATACCTCCCAATTTCAAATCTTCCCGGGCCCTTGCAGGCCTCTCCCTGCCTCTGACACAGACGCTCTAGACCAGCACCTGCCCATAGAAATAGAATGCAAATCACATGTGTAATTTTAAACTTTCCTGTATCCACATTGAACCAAGTAGACAGGTGAAACTAATTTTAATATTTTATTTAACTCGGTATATCCAAATAGGATCATGCCAACGTGGAATCAATATAAAAGTTATTAACGAGATATTGTACATTCTCTTTTCATGCAGACTTCCAAGTTCAGGGTGTATTTTACAGCCACAGCTCACCTCGGCCCGGACCAGCCACCGCTGGATGGCCGCAGCTGGCGTGTGGGCACCCGGCTCAGCGGTCCCTGGAGGAGAGGGTGTGGGGCACGGGGTGTCAGAGCAGCAGCTCTGAGCCTCTGACCGAAAGTGTTGGCAAAAAGCTCGCATCAGCAGAAGCTCCAGTGGCAACCAAGCCTCCTTCCCTCTCCTCCCCTTACCCCTGCCCGAGGCCACTTTTGACTCTTGGTGGTGCCTGCTCTTTTCAGGTCTCTTGCACTTCGAGGTCCTCCCCTCTGTGACATTCCTGTGACCCACCAGGGACCCAGTCCCTCTGCAGCAGGGAGCGTCCCAGATCAGCCCCCTCCACCAGGGGAGGAATGCGGGAGACCAGACTCTCCCTCCCAGCAGCCCACACAGGGTTCCTCTTTTCCAGAGAGAGGAACTAACTGCCCGCCCAACCCCGGGGGGAGGGGGAAACTGGCCCTTGGGCTGGAATTTCTGCTCCTGCCACGTTCCAGGAAAAAAAGTCTGGAGCAATTCTGGCTTCCTTCGCTTACAAATCAAGACAGTTGACCAGTTCCCAGGGTGAAGCTATTTGGAGTCAGCCCCCTTCCCATCAAGCTCTTTCCCCAAGACTCTGCCGTGTGGTTCTGCTGGGCTGCCACGGCTCGCTCCCGCCCGGCCCGGCCCGGGCCGCCAGGCCCCAGCACTCTCGCTGGCTTGCTGTGTGTTTATCAGCCTCCTCTCCAACCCACACGCTCATGTCTTCCTTTTCCTCTAACCCATCAGGCTCTGCTGTGGTTTTGGATGATTTCCCCTTTGTTTAATCATTCTGGTGAAATAGGACCCAAAATAGAAAACAAGAGAATGCTGACTTGGGTGGGAAGTAGGCCCGCTAGGACAACTTCAAGTAACAGCAGGGTGCTAATCGCAGCCCTGCGCATCCCAGCTCGCCCATTTACAGACACAGTGTCACCTTACAAACCAGCGCAGCATTTGTACCCCACGGACGACACACTGTGCTCGGCTCCGAGGAGACGGAGTGGACAGGGGTCCAGTCTTCAGTCCCTAAGGACCTCCTAGGGAGTCAGGACGATGCCAGCCCTGATCTAAGGCTGTCGAGCAGGCTGCAAGAAACAGAGATTTCATGGAGGAGGGACACTTGGCTGGGACTTGAAGGGTGGGAAAGATTTTAAAAGGCAGGAAGAGTAAGGAACTGCCTGCCTTGCAGATGGAAAGGACCCCGGGACCACGTCAGAGAGCCAGGTGGGTAGGAGGCATGCCCACATTAGGCTCAGCAGCCGCCTTCTGCCTGGTTGGCCAGGGCGGGTACTGGGCTGGTGGGTCAAAGTTTTTAATATTATCCCAGAATAGAAAAGGCTCGCTACCTTCCAGGCCCAGGATCCCCATCCGTGTTTCTGTCCCGCCTGCTGGGCTCTGAGCATTGGAACAAAGCAAATCAGACTATTAAGGGAGGCAAGCCCGGGGAGCAGAGGCACATTCAGGACCCTGCAGCTCGGCTGTCACCCCCATGGGCATCACCACGGGACTCAATTTCTGCAGCCCAGGCCATTAGAGGATGTGGAAACCTTGAGCTCCAGTGTCTTGAATGACTGAGACCCAGGTCTCCCTGGAACTGGCCCGAGGCTGCTGCCCTGTGGTCTGTCTTCTCCAAACATTTGAGGGGCAGCCCTCCTTGGAGTGGGTAGTTGAAGATTATTTTTCTCTTTTGTAAAAGCCCAATTAGAGAGAGAGAGAGGGAAAATGCCTCCAACCTCTCCATCTCAACAAAGTAATCCCTGCTATTTAGGCAACCGACTGATGGGGAAAGTCTGAAAGAGCTTTACAGACCACACAAATTCAAAGTGTGGGGTTGATCTGTACCTCTTCTAGAATGACACCCTCCTCCCCCACCAAGCACAATTCAGTTATCATGGAGAGACCATCCCTGGTCCCCATTTAAGTGACACTCCCCCTTCCCCTGTGCCCCCCCCCACACACACACACACCATCACGTCACCTGGGTCTAATTTTTTATTTTTTTCACAGCATTAATCACTATCTGGAAATCTCTTGTTCATTCGTTTGGTTTCTTGTTGATCATAAATCTCCTCCCCTGGCCCCCTGGACTGTGTCCCCAAAAGAGCAGGGTATGTCACAGCCATGCAGTGCCCCCAGTGTTTCGCAACAGTATTAATATGAAGTGAGCTCTTGCTAAATATTTGTGGAAATCCACAAAGGGCTGAAAGGTAGTATCCATCAGACTTACAAATGCACATGCCCTCAAATCAGTGACTGCCGATGAGGCCAGGAGGGTGAATCTGACTTGTTTTCCTAAAAGGAACCAAGAGGAGGTCTGAACCTCAGTTATCCAAGTAATTTATTACACCACTATTTGTAATAAGAAAAGGCTGGAAGGACCTACGTCCCAGTGCTCAGTAAATTACCATACAGTTACACAATGAGGATACTATGCATACCCATGAAAGAACAGGAAGCTCTTTGTGAATATAGAATGATTTCCCAATATAATCTTAAGTGAGAAAACAAAGAACAGAACCATGTGAAAGTACGCTGTCATGGTGGAAACAAACAAACAACCTACGGAAGCTGTATTCAACTTGTTTCTGCAAACAGCATCTCTACGTGGATGCAAAAACACTGTAATCATGACAACCTGCAGGGAGGGGAACTGGACCGCTTGGGAGTAGAGAAGACTTTTCACCACACACCTTCTTGTAACTTGTGAGTTGTGAACCACAGGCATGTACAACCTATTCAAAAATAAAATCAATTAAAACAAGTACATCTATATATTTTAAAGTTATTTTGATTAGATAACCTGAGAAATGCAGTCCGGAGTTTTCCCTGGTGGCTCTCAGGAAATGTAAGCCAGTGTCCCCTCCCATTCTTTCAGGGTCACACCCCTTACTCTTCCGCTCTCTGCCTCTCCCTGCCTCTCCCTGCCCCTACCATCAGGCCGGAATGCTGCAGGTTGGGCCCCTGCAGAAGGCCGGGCCCAGGCCCATGAAGGATAGGTAAACAGCATCTTGTGGTGGCAACAGAGTGCCCTCCATGCCAGTGTGTTCCCATAAACAGAGTAAAAGAAGATCATCATGCTTACCTCCCGGGGAGTGTTACAAAAGCAACTTTCCTGCGTCCTTACGCTGCTAGATAAAAGAAAACACACTTGGCTCTGCTCTGAGTCGACTGGCTTAGCTAGAAACTTCGGGTTCTGGGGGGGAAATTCTGCGTAAAGAAGAGGCAGCAGCCTCTTGCTTGCCTGGTAGATGTGGGGCGTCCTGTCTGGAACCAGTATCATCCTGAGCTGACAGCAAGGGGTCTCATGGAAGCTTCAGGGCCCACCCAGCAGCAGGCGGCCTGGTTTCACGGGCGCGGGACCTGCCCTTAGAAGGGTCCCTGCACTTCGTTTAATGCTCTGCTGTCACCCTCTGAAATTCTTAATACATTTTTAACAAGTGGTCACATTTTTTTCATTTTGTACTAAGCCCTGCAAATGATGTAGTCAGTCTGGTACGAAGTGTCACAAAAATCCTTGTCATCTCAAGCATCCTGGGCTACTATTGTCTGTTCTGCAAGATACAGTGTCTGTTCCCACGCCCCAATGTACCTGAGTTTATTGGATCCTTTCCTGAAAGCCATTTTAGGAGAGCTTGAGTGTCCAGCTGTGCACCTGCGGACATGTGGGAGGGGAAAGGCACAGTCAAGGTCAAGGTCAAGGGACAAGGTAGACCACTCTATCAACCTGGGTACGGCCAGGTACTGCCAGCATTTCTCTTTACTCCTGGCTCCCACAAGGTGCCTAATATTACTGATTCACAGTGCAGTGCCTGTGAGGAAAATCTGAAGAAGTCACAGGGGCAAGGCCTCTAATTTTTGCATTTGTTCTTTCACTCAGGAACTATTTATTGAGCAGGCTCCTGAGCCATTTTCCTGCTCGAGCCGCTCCTACCTCTTCGGAGTGTACTTTCCCTTCAATAAACTATCTCTTTGTTTCCCCTCTAAAAAAAAAAAACAAGAACTATTTATTGAGCAAGGAGGTGCTGGGCATACAGAAGGAAGGCATTTCCCCTGCCCTTGTGAAGCTGACGGTGTGGTGGAGCTGGGCAATAAGCAGCAAGATGAACACAGTGACAAATGGGCACTGTGGTAAGTACTACGGAGGAAACCAACAGTCCCGAGAGAGAAAAACCAGTGGGACGTGGGGACGGGTAGGGGACTCCTTGGATAGGATCATTAAGGGAGGCCTCTCTGAAGATGTGACCCTTCAACTGAGACCTGAAGGATGAACAGAAGCAGCTGAGTGAAGAAAGGAGAAAGGTGGAGGGGAAAGGACATTGGGACGCTAGGAGCTGCAGGCGCCTGGCCTGTTCGTGAACTGACGAAGGCCAGTGTGGCCGGCATGGCGGCAAGGGGGAGGGTGCAGTGAGAGGTGGCTGGGCTGCAGAGGTGGGCGGGGGCCAGGGCCAGGAGGCCCTGAAAGGCCCCACTGGGGACCTTGGTGTCATTCCAAATGCAACAGGCTGTCTTCGACGATTTGCAAGATGGACGATAACGCCATCAGATTTGCATTTTGGAAAGTCTACTCTAGGTGACATATGCCAGGAATGAAGGGGGATGGGACCCTAAAGGATCCAACTAGCTAGGAATCGGTGGCAGGTAAGCGATGACTTTCGGTGGCAGATAGGGTGGGAGTGGTGGAAATAAGGAAAAAATGAGTGGAAATAAAATATACTTTAGAGGGGACATAGGATTTGATGATGGGTGGGGGGAGGAGAATTTGAAAAAGAGAGTTGTCAAGGGTCATGACCCATCTGCATCTGGCGTGGGGGACTGGACGGCTGTATGTGACATTTACAGAATGTGGAGAAAACTTATGGAGGTGGGGGCAGCGATCAAGAAATCCGTTCTGAGCATGTTCATTGGAGGGGACTGGGAGATAGCAGAGGTCAGCCCGCTCCCCACTGGACGGGTCAGAACGGGGCCTCTGTCCACATACTACGTGGGGAGACAGCGTGACCAGACAAGAAGGGCAGAGCCAAGCTTCCTGCCCCCTCCCTGCCAGCCACCAGGTCCCAGGACTCCAGAACAGATTCTCCCTGCAAGATTTAGAATGACCAGTGCCCTCCCACTCTCAGCCCCACCACATCCTTCCAACTACCTCAGTTTACCACCTGCTATAGCACTTTTATGCAGAAAAACGAGGTTGAGGACAGGTGCACTACGAGTGGCAGACATGTGCCTGCTCCTTGAATGTGAGCACCAGCCTTTCTCAGGAGCCCCAGGTGGGAGCGCCCTCCAGAGTCACAGCACCTGGGGGCTCACTGATCACGCCACACTGACATTCCCTCAATGAACTCTGAGACCAGGCAGGGCTTATCATGAATTCCACTCTATGTAAGGAAGTTCAGAGAGGGTTCACCTAATTTGCCTGGGTCACACAGGTAATGGAGGAATCAGGAACCAAAACAAGTCTATCGGGTGCCATGCTATTCCACGGCAGGCACCACCCATGCGTAGAGAAAGCTGCCTTCACCTCTGCAATACTGTGTGAAAGGCGCCGGGACGGTGCCACTTGCCTGTGCCACTGCCTGTGCCACTGCCCAGAACCACCGCCCACCAGAGCTGCAAGGGCCCACAGCGCCTCCTGTCTCACAGCTGAGGAGACAACAGACTCACGGCGGAAAGGAAGTTCACGGTAGAATCAGGACTAAAACTCCAATCTCCAGCCCAGATCTCTTTCCATTTCGCGCAAGGCTTCCTGGGTTTGGCCCAGGAGAACTCTGAGAGGAGAAGAGTAACCAGGATAAGGTAAATGGTTGCTTGGCAACTGGGAAGGTGGGCATGCATGGTTTTGTGCCCCCCAGGCACCGCTCACCCGTCTTTCTGGTGCCCTCTTTCTGGTCCTCTGTAGGACCACGCGCAGCCCCTTCTCGGCTCTGGCGTTCATGGCACTTCCTGCTTTAGGAGTGGGCACGTGATCAGGTTTGGCCAACCAGAGCACCACATTCCCCTGGTCGCAGTGGTCACTCTGGAATGGACGTGGGGCCTGAGCTCAGCCAGTCACCCCTTCAATCTTGGACTCCCGATCTTGAGAGTCCGGCAGGGACTGACGAAGTGGCTGGAGTTACTCCTTTCTGCTGCGACAGCCTGTGCTTTTCAGTCCAAAGCTTTAGTC
Organism: Lyroderma lyra; assembly: GCA_004026885.1. Classification (NCBI taxonomy): domain Eukaryota; kingdom Metazoa; phylum Chordata; class Mammalia; order Chiroptera; family Megadermatidae; genus Lyroderma; species Lyroderma lyra. The sequence goes on from PVJL010000678.1 coordinate 66,264, forward strand.
TTCCTGAGTTCATCCCAACTGAAGACCCCTTGAGCAACCCTCTGAGACGTGAGTTAGGAAATCAAGTGATAATATTGTTTCCCTTATTTCCTGCCGAGAATCTCTTGCACTGAGCAGTGACAGCTTTGCTCCTGAATAGTTACTTGGAAAATGAGGCCCAATGCAAGAAAATTCATTGAAGTCTTTTAATGATTCCTTTAAATCAGGGACTCTCTGTGGGTGGTCCCCAGGGCAGCAGCAGCAGCACTGGCATCACCTGGGAACTTGCTGAAAATGTGCATTTCAGGCCCAACCCCAGCCTTGCTGCATTAGACTCTGGATTTTCAGAAGCTCTCAAGATCTCACCTGAAAACAGCTGCTCCAAACCGTTACGTTCAGTCCTATGTGGATTTACTTAAAGCATTCAAATACGAAGCGATGCCTAAAAGTTGAGTCTTGTTTCAGACCAAATGTTACAGGATCCTTTTAGGTTAATCTAGTGACTTGGAGACAGGGCTTTGCCTCAAACAGACTTAAGTTCTAACCTTCTAACTCTTCCAGCTACTCCTGTGTGAATTGGAGCAAGTCATGTGACTCCTCTAAGCCTCAGTTTTCTCAGTGAAAAACCTGTAATAGTAACCTCTCCTTCATAGGCTACTAAGGACATTAATGAAATAGTGACTATAAAATTGGAAGGATGTCATGAGCTCTCAGTAAATCTCAGCTTGTTGCTATGTTTACGGAATTGAGCCTGTTGTTACTTATAAACACTGACTCCCTTTCACCACCCCAGGCTGGCTGGAACATGTCACCCATGCATCTGACGTGGATGTCCAGCACGAGGGCACACAGCATGGAACCAGAAGGCTTACGAGTACGTCTCGGGCCTGGCACTGCCAATGATGGCATGACATTCAGTGAGCCAATCGCCATCTATACACCTCAGTTCCTCATGAATTCGATAACTAGATGTGCTGTTAGGTCTTCCTGGCCTCAGACACTCGGGTATTCTCTGTCTTAAGCCTTGAATGGACTTTTTAAAATCGGCCATAGGAAGCACAGCCTTCCGTGCCAAAATGCACGTGGAAGCAGCTATTCCTTAGGATACATGAGAGAGGGACTGACTGTCTAAAGGCAGGCATTAGAGGAAGGCCAATCTTCCCATACAGCGAATGTCCCTGGAGAGGTACCCGCCCTGTGTCGGGGACCATCCCATCCTTTGAGCTATGCCACCAAGGAGTCCAGCTTCTCACTTGACCAGGAGAAGTCCTCTCCCTTTCTCTGTCTACTGGTAATGGCTTCATCACTTGGCTTGAGCTCAGAAATCCTGGCCAAGGGTCCTCCCAAAACAGAAAGCACAGTGACCACGAGCTCTTGAACCTGCCCATAAGAACAGCAAGTTCAGTCTCTGCTGGGTTTTCAGCCCGGCTCCAGCTCATCTCACAATAGCCCTGCCCTGCTTACCCCCAAACAGTAAGGCATTGAATCGCCCCTTTTCATTTTCTTGTCTTTGCCATCTATTTCCTATGGCTTTCCCCTCTACACTGGACATTTATTATATACGTTTCTTCCTCAGAGCAGTGGCTTCAAACGGAGACCCTCACCAAGGGTAGTGACGGTTTTCCCTGGTGATGGGAGTTCAGTGCACAGGGCAGATGGGGGCCGTGTTCCAACACCGGGTCACTGCGTATTTTGGGCAAGTCACTTTGTATCCCAGGCTATACTTGTCACTGCTATAAAGTATGGGAAAACTGGACCAGTTCATCATTTGCTTTCCAAGACTGCAAAACACCACTCAAGGATTGGCAGCTGATGAAAATACTGTGCAGATAAAGTCCGACAGAGTCCCCTCCTGCCCCCTCCACAACCACAGCCACCACCTGGTTTTGGCCAGCTGTTTATGGATGTGAGTCAATGGGGAGGAAAATGTGAACTGGTTGATGCAAATCCACCAATAATACAACCCTGAGGTCCTATGAAGGGACCAGGCAAGAAGCGTGAGACAGGGGACAAGCGGGGAGGCAGTGGAAGGCTAACATACTCCCCCAGACTCCCAAACTCAGACAGGATAGACAAGAGAGAAAGGGGGCAGAGCAGTGGATTCATCCATCTCCCCCATATTTCAGATGAGGAAACTGGGGCCCAACCTGGAGAAGTGAGTCCTTAAGGCCACAGAGTGTAGGTGACTCCAGGCCAATGTTGAGTGACCAAGAGCCCCTGATTCTGCTTCTATGTCATGAAAGCTGTTGGGCCCGGGGAGATTTTTTGCCACTAGGTTCGCAGAGTGGATGGACCCTTCGGCCGTGCTGATTGGATGCTTGTGGCAGCATCTCTGACACACCTACCCCCTGAGGGGTAAACGCAGGGGCAGTTCTGACCCTGGCTGCATTTTTCCCAGGCTGTCTCAGACCAACGGCCCGCCTGGCCTTGCTTTGTTATCTCCTGGTCTTAATCAGCTCCATTTTCCATCATGTTTGATCCACAAGAGACTCCTTGGCTGCCCAACAGGAAAGCCAGGCCACACCCCCAGAGTCGGGATCAAGGCCGGGCTGGGACTGGTTCGATGGGAGAAAGTACAAAGGATGTGCTAGCGCTGCCGCATGCAGGGCCTCCAGAAATCCCGCTGCTCCGCACACAGCGGGAGCAGAAGCAGCAGGCAGCCAGGCCCGGGTTCCAATTCCAGCTTTTCCCCATGACTTTGATATTTAGTCTCTGAGCCTCACTTTTCCTCATCTACAAAATCCGGATGCACCACTCGCCTCCCAAACTGTGGGACTGCGTACAGAGCATCATTAGCTCTGGGCCTGGCAGATGGGATTCTGGGTATGTTTGCTTTCCTGGTGCTCTGGGTGTGCCAGTAAAGGGTAGAGGTTCAGATCTGACCAGGAGGCGGGCCACGGTGTGACTGGCAGAGCCCGTGCACTGGGTTTGAGGATGACGCTGATGCTCACCAGCTGTGGTGAATCCCGCCTCTGAACTTCTAGTCTGTAAGCGAAAAGCTTCCTACCTTTCCTGCACCTGAGATTATGGTTATGCATGTAGTCCATACACTGTAAAGCATGCCGGTGTTCTCTCTTCTTCTTGGCACATACTGGTACGTGATCAAATCCTCCTGAGACCTCAGGCGAGTCATTACCCTCTGGGTGTACCAGTCAGGGCCCCCGCAGGAAACAGACTGCATATCCAAACTGGGTGATTTGATTAGAGTGTGATGATGGGGCTATTTCCAAAGATGTGTGCACAAAATGCATAGTGGAGATGTGTGTGCTAGTTACCACAGGAGTCCTTACTTCCCCAGGTCCTGAAGGAACAAAGAGGAAGCAGTCACCTGGACCAGAGAGGGCAGCTATATGGAGAAGGCCACGTGCTAGGAGCTTGGCCATCAGAGGAGGGATGCGGCCCGGGTGGGGCACCCAAGCAGGGAGGGACTTGAAGAAATAATGCCCCTTTGTCACACTCTTCTTGCCCTCTGATCGCCTTTTAAGGCTTCCCTGAGGCCCATCCAAACTGGGAGCCGGGGGAAGGGAACCCATTGGTGTAGTCCACCCCAGGTACAGCACAGGGTGGGGAATGGTGGGGGGCAGGCCTGGAGGGGCAGCTGGTAGGTACTCAGCACACTGGGCTTCAGTGTATTCCACAGTTAGAGGAAAGTACTGAATGCAAGGGTGTCCCCTTCTATCCCATTCTGATGGGTTCTCGGGACTTTTTCTAAGCTTCAGGGCTGGAATGGTTAGACCCAGAAGGGAGGCGAAGCCCTCTCCAAAGCAGATCTTGAATCTTTCCAGCCACTCAAGAGCAAGGACATCCTTTTCTGGCAGCTTCAAGTTTAAATTATCACCACTGAGTCCCATACTCAAAGCAGTGGGCAAACCAGCCACAGAGGGAGTGATTCTTTGGATTATTGTGTTTTAATATTTCTCCATTTTTAACTAAAGTTAGACAGGTGCATGTCTCCAGTGCTAAACAGATGCCCTTCTGCTTTCACTCACTGGAAGAAATACAATACAGTGGAGAGGTCTCCTTAGGCCTTATCTTTAGAAATAATAAATTGCACACAAGTGAACACCCTGGAGCAATCTAATTCTTTCTAGCACCTTCTAGCTGACAGGCAGTGTGGCTACCAGGGGAGGAATCAAAGAGCTGAATAATCTTGGAGAGACAATAGTTCCTGAATACCCTTTATCACTCCATCCCACTCCAGATAGGTGACATAAATCATGTGCCTATAAAAGAAGAGACAGGAGAGGGCCCCCCACGAAATCTCAGCACCGGTATCCTGGGACAACAGTCAAAGCCGCGGGCTCTGGAATCAGTAAAGCCCAGGTTCAAGTCCTTGCTCTGTCATTTACTAGTAGTTGTCGTTGTCACTTGAACAAGTGACCTAACTTCATTTTCCTCATCAGTCAAATGAGCAGAGTAATAATGCTTCTTCTCCTTCATAGGGTTATTTATTTCAAGAATTGAACAACGAACAGGTACAAACACTTAGCACATAGTTAGCATTCAATAAACAATAGTGATGGGGCAATGGGGACGCTGCTGACAGAGAGATGACACCGGATTCACAATAGTGGCTCCTCCCCCATAGCCACAGGGCTTCCTCGTGCTTCTTTAGCCCTCCTCACTTTTCCTTAGCCATCTGTATTGTCCCCTGCTCTAGACGTGTCAATCACAGTGCTGGCCACACCCACAGCTACCGTACACCCCCCCTCCCCCCATGTGATAAACCAGGGGCAGTTTTTAGCTCTTTGAGCAAATCACCATAATAAAATACTGTGTATTAGTGGTTCCCCCATTACAGAATCCAGGGCAAGGAGAGGCCGGCTGGTTCTGCAGCGCAGGTGGTGCCAGGGTCTAGAAGACTGCTTAATCCCAAGAGCTACGTGAAAGCTGTCAACGCGCCGTGAGAGTACAAATAGTACCTGTGGAGGGCCAGCCTGCATATACAAGCAAACTCGGAAAAGAAGAAAGGAAGGCAGAAAGGGAAGGAGGGAGTTTTGAAGCACATTTACCTTCTATTTATTATTTTTAATATTTTTATTTGTTTTGTCGTTTAGTTATTAGAAACTGGCCGGGGGGGTTGCCTGTGAGATCATGACCACAGCCTGGAAAGAAGCTTTAGCTTTCCCTTCTTGACAGTTGAGTTTAGCTCAGAGAGGGTAAGTGATTTACCCAGAGTCACACAATTAATCAGAGAAAAAGTTCAAATTTCAACAGACACTTCTGTTTTGTGCCACCCCTTTCAAAGGATGTTGCTAGCAATTTCTGTAAGTAGCTTTTGAAGTCTGCTGATGGTAAGGCTCGCGAGTCAACACCATAGGCTATTTTGCAATGTCGGAAAATGTCATCATCACACATTTGCATTGTGGCAATGTCCCTAAAGAAACTATCTTTTCTGGTGTCTCATCTCTTACACCCGTCTTCCCTGGTGATAAACTGCTGGCCTACAGGTGTGCTCTTCTAGCCTCAGCTTGCATGTAAGCACCCCCCGCCTTCCTTCACTCATGCAGCCTCTAGTAAGTGACAAAATCTGACTCCAAAGCAAGCTCGTCCAACGCAGGACGGCCTGGATGTGGCCCAACACAAATCCGCAAACTTTCTTAAAACGTTACAAGGTGCTCTTTTTTTTTTACCTTTTTTTCATTTGTTTGTTTTGTTTTTTTCTTTTTGGCTCACCAGCTTTCGTGAGTGTTAGTGTATTTTATGTGTGGCCCAAGACAAGTCTTCCAACCTGGACACCCCGCTCGAAAATCTCGAATCTGTAATCTCATTTTCCTACAGCCCATCGCTCTAGTCCAGCCTTCAGATGGCTGCACTAAACTCCAGGGGCCTCCCCACTTGCAGCCTCTCTCCGTTCCAATCCATTTTGCACACAATGTATCACCACCGCCACTCACACTGCAGTACTGAAACGCTTCCAGTAGTTTCCTGCCACCTATTGAAAAGCCTCGTAGCCCCTGTTTAAGACCCTAAATGATCTCTTTCTCATCTGCCTTTCCAATATTGTCATCCCTGCTCCAATGCTCCCAGCAAATTCTATGTGTCACTATCGCCCTCTACTCCCCGTAGTTTCCCAAAATAGTCTGTCCAGGCCCAGCTTCTCTCTCTCCCCCCTCCCCCACTCCTTCCACCCTCCCTTCCAGTTCTGCTTCCTCAGTGAGCTTCCCTTCCCAGAAGTCTCTCCCCTGGCTCCTGTAAGGTAGCTGCCGGTGACTTCTAAGGCCATGTGCTTTCATATCCACACTCAGCAGAGAAGATCATCTGCTTCCTGGTAGATGTCATGGTCCCTGGCTGGCCTGACGTTTGTCATATTCCCATCCTTGATGCTTGTGGCTAGGAGATGGGATGGGCTGATTTAGAAACTCCCTGAGTTTCCCAGTCATGAGGTGTGGGTAGGACTGACCCCTACCTTCACGTCCAGGGATCGGCCCCGACTGACCGTAGATAGTACCATAGATGCTCCAAAGGCCCTGTCCCTTACTCCCCTAGCTAGAAAGCATGTTCTTTCTTGGCTGAACTTGTGAAGCTCTTTATCAGTATTTCTTCTATTGCAGTTACCACTGCCTACCTTGCATTAAAGCTCTGTCTTATCTCTGGTCCTGGACATCCATCAGTCTCCTATCAGAAATGCCCTGTCCACAGTCCCTGACTAAGCAGTCAGCTCTGGGTGACTTTATGTGACTGTACCCACCCTGTCTCCCTGCTGGCCATGCTGATTAGATCAGGACTGGGCACCTGACCCAAAGGCAGGGAACCATAGACTGGCTAGCAGGTTCTGGGGGTGGGGTTGGACATGAACAGTGCTACCCAGAGACCTCAGTGATTGGCCGTGAAGGCTATAAGTGAGCAGCAGTACTGAGGAGGCAGAGCCACAACACAAGGAAAAGGCACAAAAAGTAGAGAATGAACACTATTATTCTCAGGAATAAGGAAGTAGAGACTCAGAGAAGCCAATTCACTTGCCCAACAGGTAGCCCAAGTCTAAAGCCGACTCTCCCAACCAGCACTCCGTATTTGCAGATTGCTACCAACTCAGCCGCATTACATTTGACGCAGACAAATCCTTTTCACACAAGTTAATGGAGGGACATGTTAATAGGGAATGAACAAAAGGGTCATTGGTGGTGGCTTCTTTCCCTGGGATGGTCACTCAGGACCTCTCTCCTTGCTCATTAGGCTTTTGGTCATTCCTTTCAAGACTATCCCTGCCCCACATCATACCCTGATCCGGAATGGCTTTCATCTACTCTCAGCCACAAGGGGTTTCATTGCTCCTAAACACCATGAGCAGAAGGCAAAGCCCTGGAAGAAGAGACCCCTTATGGGAGGCGACCCAGCCCACAACAACCCTCACTTCTCAGGATGTTCCCCAACTCTCACCCAAAAATGGGGCCCAGCAGCACTGTGCTAGGTACTTTCACTTACATGGATTCATTTTATTCTCACAATACCTTTGAGAAGGAAAACTGAGATTAAGTCATGATTTTAACTCAGGCAGGTCTGGCTGGCTCCAAAGCTCATGGTCTTTGCATTGTTCACTGCTGCCTCTAAAAATAGAAAGGCAACGAGGCCATTCCCTTCAACTTAGGGTACAAGCAGTCTAAGGTTTTTGCCTTTCTTTTTATTGACATCAGCAGTATTCATAACAGATTGTTATCTTTAGCCTTCCTTTTGGCAATGACACATCTATAAAACGCCAAACAAACCTTTGACTTGTTTAACAAGCTGCTATCATGAGTCTGAGGAGTTTGTACCCATTGTCAGTTCCAACCACGGGATATGGGGTTGAACACTGGCTGTCCCAGGGTATTCAGATGGCTTCGGGTTCTTTTGTGATGGGGTATTAGGGGTGAGCAAATTCTAGAAGGCCTGAGGGAAACTCTTCCCTCAGTTATGGAACACTTCCAATATAGCTGAGTAGAGGTGGAAACACGTATGTAATATCCTGATGGGGGGCTCTTCTCTGCATGTCCAAAGCTGTGTAGGCAGATTAGTATAAAAACACTCCCCAAATGTAACTCCAAAAACTAAGTGACCCACATCCTAGTTTCAAATCATGCACCCTGGGCTTCCATTGCTTCAGTCTATTCAGAAAACACCACACTGATTTGAAAGAAGGAAATATTTTCTCTATTTCACTGGTAACATCAATAGATTTATTGACTGCCAACATGTGGCAGGTGCTCAAGATTCCATGGTGAATGAGCACCATCTCTTCCATTAAGGAGCCTGCAGTCTTTAACTCAAAAGACGTTTCCGCAATTACATTCTAGAACTAATAAGAGCTTCTTTCCGTTGATGCATTTCGGTTCATTTGAGGGTCATAATAATCCTGGGGTAGGCAGAACAGGTTTTATAATCTCCATATTACAAATGAGAATCCTGAGATGGGAGAAGTTAGGTGTTTTCCCCAGAGTCCCACAACTTGTACATAATTGATCTGAGATTCAAGCCCACTTAAAGCGGGGAGTCCCTTTTGTGGATTCAAGAGTGCTCTTGGATCATATTTTAAACGTGATGTTTCTGGAAGATGCACAGATGTCTGCTTGTGGTACTCCAGGGTACCCGTGAGCCAAATCTGCTACCACCTGTTTGGTAAATAAAATTTTATTGGAACAGAGCCTCACGCATTTATTTACGTATCATCTCTGGTTGCTTTCAAGTTGCAACAGCAGAGCCAAGTATTTGCATTGGAGACAGGAAGGCCCACAAAGCCTAAAACACGATTTCTGGTGCTTCATAAAAGTCAGCTGACCCTGGTCCACATTGTCATGTAAATTTAACTTGTCTTTCCCTTGATTGTTGTCTTTGGCCAGGGTCAGGGGTCAGTCTGAGACCAGGATTCAATCTGGAACTACTGAAGATTATAGTTTCACAAATTCTTTCATAGGGCTATTCTCCTGCTTGACCTCAGATATTTCCATGTGTCTCCTCCACCTCTGCTGGTAGGACTAGAGTGGGCCCCAGAAGAGCATGTGACCCCATATCCAAAGGAAGAAAGCATGTGCATAAACTGGGATTTGATTTGCTGGATAATCGCCCTCTTATAGCCATGCACATTCCATTCACTATCTGTGACATCTAACTTGAGAGGTTACCCAGGAACACCCTGGGTCCACAAGTCAAAGACCAACCCTGTGCTTTCCCAGCTGAGCCTGAATTTCAAACAAGTCCTCCTTCCTTCCGAGTTCCACTGGAAAACCAAGCAAATTTGCACATTTGGATGATCAGGGCTCCAGGCACGCGGCCCCTGCTTCTGCCCCAGTGTGTCCTTTTCAAATGCCCTCAAAGCAATTTGATTCCATTACACTTTATGACCTCAGCTCCCACCATTAATTCATTAACAGGTTCTATATTAGGCCCTAAGTTCTGTTTGCGACGCTAGGCAAGCCTAGTATGGTTTGGGGGAGGAAATGAGAGGCATTTAATCCAGACCTCACATTGACAAAGACCTCAAATCAGAGTTTTTGCAACATCTACAAAAACCACCTACATGTCGGGTATCTGTGCTACACTGGTGGAATTTCACCTGATCCTGGGCTCTGCCACTTAAGAATCTAATTTGAATTAATATTTAGAAGTTTGTTATAGTTTGTGAATAACAATATAAAACTATATTTTTATTTTTGTGGTAAAAATATCAATTTGTTAAAAGTAAACATTTTAAATACACCACAATTGTATCACTGCGTTAGACATTTTCACTTATAAGGTGCTACAAAAACTAGATGTATCCTGAGTTTTTGCTTCCAGAGGCCCTGAAGCCTCAATCAGATTAATCAGATTAAAGGGGTGCCACAAGTGGGCACTGATCTTTCATAACAGTATCCCCATTTTTGTACAAAATTGGGTTATGTGTCCCTTCCTACCCTCATGTCCCACATTAGTTGTACATCTCAGGATCCACATAGGTCAATGAGGAGGAACTCCTGCAATTACAGGAGTCATCCCCCGTTCTGAACCTCCTGCCTGGAAAAAGGAATATTAGCCAGAGCAGGATGATGTTAAAATCTCAGACGTGGGGCACCCCCAGAGCTGTCTACATGTATTGCATCCATGGAGCCAAAATGCAGACGCCCTCACACACAGCTGTAACTGTGTGTGACTGTACTACACACACTCGAATATCATCAGAAAACGAGCAACCATCCCAATCAATCATCTGTCATTCGTCACCTGTTTAACCTGGCCCACTGCTACCTTCAAAGTTGGCATTAATACCTATGTGTGTGTATACACCTATATACGAGGGCTGTCCAAAAGTATCCGGCTGTGTAAGATGAAAAACAGAGGCACTGGCATTGATGGCTGGATTTTTTCCGGACAGCCCTTGTATACACACAAACATACATAATATACATAGTTATATATGTATAGAATGAATTAAATTAACACTAATTACTGAAAGGTGGCTTCCCGTTTCAGGTGAAAAGGATGAAAGCTACTGTCTCTTTACCTGATCTGCTGAAACCCAGAGTCTCACGGGCCTTGTGGGGCTGGGGTGCTCATTCACTGAATAAGCCTGCATTAGGATGTCCAGACCCCTAGGATCTAGAGGGTTGAGATAGGTGGCCCCTGCCCAGGAGGGGCTCAGAGAGCAGTGGGAGAGACCAACTCCCGTATCAAACCCCAGAACGTGCCGGACTAGATGGAAACCAGGAGCTGCCGGGTCTCCGAGGAGGAGGCCATGAAGTGGGGCTGGAGGAAGACTTCACTGAGAAGTCATGCTGGCTGGGCCTTGCAGAATGAGAAGACTAGGAGAGACAGAGGAAGAAGGAAGAAGAAGGAAAGAAAAGGGCTTTCAATCCAACAAACACTATTTAGCCACCGACCCTCTACCGAAAACACTACACTCCGGGGCAAAGATGCTCAGTGAACATTAGCTTTTGTACTACTACTGGGATTCTGGTGCGGACAGGGCCAGCATGAGCCCCAATACCACTGTAGTCCTATTGGAAAAGGCACCCCTCCTCTAGACATCCGGTGGTCAACGGGAGGGCTCAGATGGGGCGGGTCCAGCCAGATTTCAGCCCTCATAACCCTCGCGCTGAGCTCCTTCGTACACTGAACAACCTGCTTCAGTGTACACAGCAACCCTGGGTGTGGGGAACTCAGGGACGAACCAGACGTGGTCCCTGCCCTCGAGGGGCTCATCTGGTCAAGGAAAGAAATAAGGAAACGCCTGTGATATCATAAAAGCGACATAATACACGTACGTTCAAATGTTACGAGGGGGAGCGGCCAGAGGGAGATGTGGTCAGAGATAATGAGGCACGAACACGAGTGGCCAGTTTGGGGCAGCCTGAATCTGCTCGGGCAGAAGGGCCGAGAGCTTTCATTTCTCCGTGCCAGTGATTCCCATTAGAATCAGAGTTACTTGAGGAGCACTTAATTATTCAGCCCTAAAAAAAAAAGGAGGAAATCCTGCCACTGGCACCAACATGGATGCATCTCGGGGCACTGTGCTAAGTCAGAGAGACAATTACTACGTGATCTTACATATACGGACTCTAAAGCACAAAAACCACACTCATAGCAAAGGAGATCAATCTGTGGTTACCAGAGGGGCAGGGGTTAAAGGGAAGGGAATTGCATAAATGTGCTCAGAAGGCACAAACTTGCAATTACAAGACAAACAAGTGCGCGGATGCGATGTACAACACGACGACTATAGTTAACACTGCGGTACGACGTCCAGGAAAGTTGTGGAGAGAGTAAATTCTGAACATTCTCATCACAGGGGAAACCATCATGTACGAGGGCTGTCCAGAAAGTATGCAGCCACGCAATATGAAAAACAGAGGCACTCATGGCTGGACTTTTTCCGGAAAGCCCGCGTACGTATCTATGACCTGATTTTAACCCTTTTACTGCTTAAGGGTTTTTTTCAAAATATGTCATAAAGCCACACAAAATAAAAAGTTGATATTTTGACTACTTTATGCATTTAATAATATTTAATAATAGCATTTTGAGCTGCTTTATATGTAAATGATGTTATTTTACTTTAAATTTTTGTTATGTGGTAATAAATTTTCCCTTATATTGAATTGTAGCAAAAAATACTCAAAATATACTAAGTGGCATCAATTAGATTTAAGTATAAATTAGAATCTAATGGCATTGATGACATAAAAAATGTATTACAAAATGTTACACAATATGGCACACGAAATGTCTTTGCTGTTGCTAGTGCAAGCCACAGGAAAACACATCTAAAAATTTTGTACATGGAGACAAGTCCTTGAAACAGTTTCACACTGAATAATGATTTTACAATAATTACAGTATTTATATTTTTAAGTAAACACAGTTAACATGGTACACTTTATTAAAATAAAGTATTACAATAAAGTATAAAAATGTCCTATTGTTATTCATTCTTGAAAAACAGGAATACGGAAACCTGTCCATCTGCCTTCCTAAGCTTCCTCTCTGGAACACCCACGGGCAAACGCGAACTCCGCGGTCAGCGGGTGGGAATGCGCGTTGGGCTCTATCCGAACGTCGCAGCAAACTGGCAAACTTATTGTGGTAACCCCCCCCCCATTGCACAATATATGTAAGTCAAATCATTATGCTGTACACTCTAAATGTATACAGTGCTGCTTATCAATGACATCTCAATAAAACTGGAAGAAAAAAGTAATAAAACAAAAAAAAAAAAAAAAAGAAGAAGAAGAAGGATATTACAGATTCCTGCCCTCCTCGGGGTGGAGCCTAAGAATCCCCGTGTTAACCAGTTCCCCCAGGCGACCCCAGTGGTTTGCTGGTTAGGAACCACAGGCGTGAACCTAGCTCCCCACCTAGCCTCTACTCACCACCCAGCACCCAATTTCTCTTGATGAAATAAGTGTTCAGAACTTTCTCCCTTCAATAAAAAGGAAATGAAAGTTCTGGGGGCGCTCAAGCTGACGGCCCAGGTGATATTTCAGTTCCGCTTTAGAAAGAGAAGTGGCACCTGAGACCTGCGGTGACCCACACAACCAAGGGGCTGCGTGAGGCCTTTCCACCTGCTGAGGTGGCCGCTGCCTGAGCAGGAGAGGGCCCACTGGCAGGAGTCCTGAGGACGAACCCTCCGGGGAAACCCTTCTCTTACCTGCCAACCTGACTCCGATGCTCACACCCAACAGAGGACTCCTCCTTCCTGACCTCCCTGGTTATGACCCGTGTGCTTTGGGAATTGGGGCTACGTAGTACTGACTTGGAAGATGAAGTATGTCCCTAGGACACAAGCAAGGCAGGCACGCACACAGAGGAAAGAAAAAACAGAGTTTGATATATATTTTTTAAAGCTCTGATCCCATCACAGGAAAAAATAATATTTCCTTTAGATTTATTTATTATTCTTGGTCCCAAGTTCCTTATGGGAGTGAAGGTGCACCACATTTTTTTTTTACCTTTTTTTGGGGGGTTAGGTCCCTGGCTGGGAATCAAACCCAGGCCGCAGCATTGACAGCGCCAAAGCCTGAGCCACTGCACCACCAGGGAACTCCCTACCTTTTTTTAAATTAATGAACTTTACTTTTCAGAGCAGTTTTAGGTTTACAGTACAATTGAGTAGAAACTACAGAGAGTTGCCATAGACCCTCTGTCCACACACAAGCACAACCGCCCCCACTACTAACGTCCCCAGATCTGAGTGGAAATTTGGTACTATCGATGAACCTACATTGACACAGTTTACTTTAGTTAGGGCTCAGTCTTGGTGTCATAGTTCTGTGGGTTTGTACAGTGCATAATGGCACGTGTGCCCCAGGGCGGTATTGTTCGGTAAAGTTTCACTACCCTAAAAATCCTCTGTGCTCGGCCTATTCACTCCCACCCCCAACCAACGCCTGGCAACCATTCATCTTTTTACTATCTTCATTGTTTTGCCTTTTCCAGAATTGTATTATAGTTGGAATCATACAGTATGCAGCCTTTTCAGATTGGCTTCTCTTTTCTCACTTAGTCATATGCATTTAAGTTTCTTCCATGACTTTTCCTGGCTTGATAGCTCATTTATTTTACAGCTGAACAATATTCCATTGTCGATGGACCACAGTCTGTTTATCCATTCACCCAGTGAAGGATATCTTGGTTGCTTCCAAGTTCTGACAGTTATGAATAAAGCTGTTATAAACACCCATGTGCAGATTTTTGTGTGGACATAAGTTAGTTCTATTTATTTGGATAAATATAAGGAAGCAGGATTGCTGGATCACACAGTAAGTATATGGTTAGTTTTGTAAGAAAATGCCAAACTGTCTTTCAATGTGGCTGTACCGCTTCACATCCCCACTAGCAATGAATGAGAATTTCTTTTGCTCCACATCCTTCCCAGCATTTGGTGTTGTCAGTGTTTTGGATTTTAGCTAGTGACATCTCATTATTGTTTTAATTTGAGCGTCCCTAATGACATGTTGCTGAGCGTCTTTTCACGTGCTGACTTGAGCGTCATCTATACGCTTCCTATAGTGAGGTTCCACTTTTATTATTATTATTATTATTATTATTATTATTATTATTATTATTTTAAATGTGGGTAGTTCCCTGGCTGGGAATCGAACCCAGGCCACAGCATTGAGAGCACCGAAGCCTAGCCACTACACCACCAGGGAACTCCACTTTATTTTTTAAAATTTATTTTTATTGTTAGACTTATTGGGGTGACATCTGTTAGCAAGGATTACATAGGTTTCAGGCATACAGTTCTACAGTGGATTGTCAGCTTGTTGTGTAATAAGTTCACCACCTAATGTGACTTCTCTTTCCATCATCCTATATTTAGCTTCCCCCCCTCCTCTCCCACTCCCTCCCCTTTCTCCCCTCCCCTCCCCACTTGTCCCCAAATAAACATTAAACTATTGATTGTGTCCATGGGTTATTCGTTTATTTGTTCATTTCTTTTTTCTTTGTTGCTTCCACTTTAAATTGTGAATCTTAGATCTTTCTTCTTTTCTAATCTAGGTATACAATGCTATGAATTTCCCTTTAAACACTGCTTTCACTACATCCCACAAGTGGTGATAACTTGTGTTTTCAATTTCATTTAGTTCAAACTATTTTTTAATCTCTCTTGAGAGTTCTTCTTTGACCATGTGTTATTTAGAAATGTGTTAACAGTCTGAAAGTAGATTTAAATGCTTTATATTCTTTTTAATTTGTTAAGGTGTGTTGTACGGTCCAGCATGTGGTCTATTTGGGTAAATGTTCCATGTGAACTTGAGAAGAATGTGTGACCTCCAATCTCTTTCACACTTTTTCTACCTTCTGCAGTTTCTGCTGTGCCTTTTATGATTCCATTTTCTATCCTTTCTTAGCATAGCCATTACACTTTTCAACTTTTTTTAATGTGTCCACAGAGTTTGCAATGTACATGTATAACTAACCCAAGTCCACTTTCCAACACCATGCCACTTCGGAGGAAGTGCGAGTCCCTGTAACAACAAAACGTTCCTAATTCCTCCCTCCCACCCGCTGCGTCATTGCTGCCATCCACATCACTGACACATAAGCACATACACGTGCTTATACATAAGCATGCCTAATTTAAACATTATTGCTGTTATTATTTCAATTATCAGTTAGATCAATTAAGAATAAGAAAAATAATTGTTATATCTTCACTTACTCATTCTCCAGTGCTTTTCCTTCCTTTGTGCAGGTCCACAATTTGGACCCATGTCCTTTTGCATGGCTGTAGGATTAGATCTCCGTCTCTCTGTTGAGCCTCTGACCCTGGACTGCCTGCTTAGGGCATCCATTTTCCTCCCACCTGACCCTGCGTGGAAGGCTAGAGGGGGTGGGAGTGGGGCACTTCCCTTCCCCCGCGTGGGTCAGGCTCTGATATGAGGAACCCCTAGCAGGTTAAGCTGTGGTAAAACAGTCTGTCCCGAGGCCAGGCCTTGTTAAAAAGAACAGAACGTTCTGGCATCCTTCAAGATAGTTCCTTTTTCACCTCCACGTGCTGCCAGGGTGAGAGTCTTTTTCTCCAGTATTCACTGTGGGGGGCTGATAGAGCTCCTGGCAGGAGCACTCACAGAAGTGTGGGAGCCCCTCAATGGCTGGCTTCCCCTAGAGCAGGTTCTCAACCTGTGGGTCACGACCCCTTTGGGGGTCCAATGAGCCTCTCACAGGGGTCACCTAAGGCCATCGGAAAACACATATCAGATATTTACATGACGATTCATAACAGTAGCAACATGACAGTTATGAAGTAGCAACGAAAATAATGTTATGGGGTCACCACAGCATGAGGAGCTGTATGAAAGGGTCGCGGCATGAGGACGGTTGAGAACCGCTGCCCTGGAGTTTTTACCTCTCAGAGTTGCCCCACGAGCCTCCAGCAACCGCTTAGTAACAGCACAGGTTCCCCCACCCTGCCATGGGTCCCCCCGTGGCTGCTGCACCTGTAAACTGTGAGTCTCTGCATGCACCTGTCTTTCCAATGTGGGGGCAGCAGTGCACCCCGGGATCTCACTCTCCTGATGACTCTAAGAAAGTTAGGACTTTTCAGTTAGTTCCGCTTTCTATTTACTGTCAGGACAGAGTGGCCATTTCTAAGCGCCTTATGTGCCAGACGGGAAACTGGGGTCCCCCCTTACCATTTTCCCAGTCCCAGGTCTCTAAGAGATCTTACCCGTCCCTGGCAGAACTGAATGCCTGTTAACATTTGTCTGGCACCATCTACAAGCAGACGTTTGGTAAGTACGGTGAGAATCTATACACGGAAACCATGGAGTCTGGGGCCTAGAAGGGAGAACGCTCACACACGTGGCGCTCAGTGCACAGCACTGACCCCCACAGGAACAGACGTGCCTTGCATCTCTGACAGGAAGTCACCAACAGCTTTACTATGTCAGCAGATTCCTCCTGGCCCAGTAACGGCTCAGCCAATGGGAGACTGCCGTAACTCAGCCAATGAGGAGCCACTCTACTTCCAACCTTCAGGTCTTCCAGTGGACTCTGTACAACAGCCCCTCCCAAGTCCGTGAAAGAGCTTCCTCTGCTTTGTCTTTGTGGACTTGTGCATGGTGCGCCATTAGACCCTGTGTTCGGATTTGAAGTTCTTTGTTGTTCCCTAATATGCCCATTTTGCTGGAGAAGTATCTGGCTGTCTATGTGTTTAAGGTCAACAATGCTTTCACACTTGTTACCTCATTAAATCTTCACAACAGCCCTAAGAGGTGGGTATTAAAATTATCCGCATTTCATAGGTGAGGAAGCTGATTCTCAATGTAAATGGCAAGGTTACACAACTAGAAAGTGGGAGAGCTTTGATTAAAACCAGGTCTTCTTCCAACTCCAGGGCTGGGGAGACTTAACTTTACAAACTGAAAAGCCTCCCGTGATTTCCTGCTCTGACTCCTCGTTTCAGGGGCCTTTACTCGTGTTTGGGTTGGCATGGAGGTGGGGACATTTGGGAAGCTGAGGCCCACCCTCTGAATCCATGTTGTAGGAGAGGGTTGCAATTCAGGTTTATTTTGACTTCCCACAGTGTACTGCCAGGAATAGCAGACAACTGTCACAACCCAATTTCAAAAGCAGTTCTTCCATTTCATTTCTGAATGTGTAGACCAGAAGTCTACGGACCTTAACCAAGGTCTATGGATTCCTCAAGTGTCTTCAGGGGCTTCAAGAGGCTTGTGAACCTATTGAAACCATGTTCCATTTTGTAGTGAAAAAAATACGAAATTTTCTGAGGAGAGGATTTATCTTTTTCATAAAATTCTCAAAAGAGTTTTCCAATGCAACCAAGGTTAAAAGTAATTAATAGAGGCTTTGTCCAAAAAGTGTTGGTTTTAAATTTTCTATCCCTGGACCAGAGAGAGAACCAGATACAAGTATGGAATGCAGCAGTTCATATCAGGAAATAATAATCACACTAATACTTCAGTAATTACTTTTTTCCTCTGTGCTGATCGAGACGTAGATCTGGCTTTGGTGAAACCAAAAAAAAAAAGAAACCCCAACAATTTGTTCCGAGACCAAGAGGATGCATCTGTTTCCTGAATCGACCAGATCAAATGAGCACTGCATCAAATGCTGCCTATGCTGAGATTGTGCTCTTTCAGAGAAAGATGAAGCAGTTATGCTCAGAGGGGGAAAGAAAAAAAAATTAAAAAGAGTAAGTCCAGGCAAAATAAGAATTATTATATAATCTTTACTCTGGAATAACGCCAATGGATTTCTAACAAGTATTATTGCTAAAATGTCCAAAAGTAACTTTGCCTCTCTGTAGTCTTTACACAGTGGAGGCTTTGGCTCCACCTGATTAATTTCAGCAAATGCTGGTTTGTGTCTTAACCACCCACGCCTGAACCTTCCCCAGTCTGCCCCATACCTGCCGTGATCCAGTCATGCTTAATTCTCTGCCAGGCTTTCTGTTGCCTCTGTGGCTTTGCCTTTGCTTTTCCCTGTGTGTTTGCTGTTTCCTCTGCTTGAAACACCCTTCACTCCCTCATCCCCCACCCCCACCCCGGGGCTATCTCCTCCTCAGCCTAAGGGGCGTGTCTTCTAGGGAGCTTTCTTCAACCCCCTAGGAAGGATTGTCTGTCCTTGATATTTCCATGCTATACTATCCTGTGTATACCCTTATCCTAGCACCCAGTACACCCTTCAGCTCTGAGCTCCTTGAGGGCAGGGTCCATGGTTTTCACCTAGGATGTCTAAGTGTGTCTGATACCTAATAGGCTTTTACTGGGTGTGCGTGAAATGAACATGTGGCCAATTTCCCACCACTGCCTGAAAATGAGCGTTAAATCATAGACCCTTGTGCACATACTCGTAGTCTGCCGTTGAAAGTAAAAGAAATATTCTCTCTTCTGCTCCTTTTTCCTCCTGGAACCTAGGGATTTCTGAAATACTGACCCCTCAATATCAAAGAGCTCAATTTAACACCCCTGTTCATATCAAAGGGGCTTTAAGAAAAAAAAGAAAAGGTAAATAATCTGATTCATTGTAAGAAAACGGATTGTGTAGTATATTAAAACAAAAGGAAACTTTTGTTTGGATTTTGGTCTCAAAAATCTCTCTGTTTCCTTTCTCTGAGGACATTACTGTGCTGTTCAGGGTAAATGGCCACCATTAACCACCCTTTGAAATCTGCTGCATGTGACATATACATTCCTTTAACTATCTGGTTCTGCAAGGGGCTGAATCGGGGCTGCTTATTTAGTCATAATAATGTGGTTATGAAACAGAGAGCCCATGTGAGGCTTTTAACAAAGAGTCTATGTCAGGCTTTTAACCGAAAGGTAATGTGTGCACAGAAAAAAAAAAAGAAAAACAGGCCAGAAATAAGTAATTACATCTGATTGAGGAGACCTGAGCTTGATCTCTGATTGCTTAATGTGCTTAAGGAAAATGAAATTAATTGGATCGCCCGCAAAAAGAAATGCTGCTTTAATACCAGAAATGGGATTTGAAATAAATCCAAATTCTTAAAGAATAGAAAAACTGCTCTCTTCCCTGGAAGCAGGTAGCTGCACAAAATGACCAGCTGAGGCTAGAATTCTGATTCTTTTTTCATGTTGGAATGGTAGAAGACGGTAAGTTTTTAGATTTAAAAGGGACTTTGAAGATCTCACTCTTACCCATCCTGGTTTGACTCATATCTCTCTGTCATTTTATTCCTAGAGCACACATATGGAATTCAACCCAAAAGAGGCTTCCTCAGAAGGATTCGGTCCTCTGAATATTTGCCCCAAGGATCATCTGGTCTAAACGCCTCCATTTCTCTCACAAGGAAGGTGATGTCTAAATATAGCCTTCCCGCAGATGTGTCCAGTGCTGGGCGATGTACAAAGAGTACGCTCATCACCTTCTCTAATTCAGTAAAGAAAGATTCAGTGGTACTCAGCTCGTTAACGGCAGAATTTGGACTAGAACTGCTAGTATATAATGCTCTTTCTCCCTCACCATAACGATTTCGGACTAATAATTATTTCTGAGTGCCATCGGTACATTTCTGAGCAGGGAGGTTTGGCCATATGCGGGGAAAGTATGAAGGTAAGCTGAAGATTCTGATGTTTTAGAATGAGATGAACGACTTCCTTCACAAGGGGGGCACACTCCACGCAGTCCTTAAACAAGGGCAAGGGAGAGAGGCATTTCACAGCCGAGGAGAAGACGGTGGCACTGAAGCTGGCGGTGTTTTGCCTCATTCCAGAGCACTTCACGGGGTTACGGGGGAGGCTGTGCTGTCTGCAGCACGTAATGTGTATTAAGTCATCTCAGGGTCACGGTAAATGCAGATTCTGATTCACAAGGTCTTGGGTGGGGCCTGAGATGACGCCTCTCTAGCTCCCTTCCAGGTTGCACCAATGCTGCTGGTCCGTGGAACACACTGCGAGTAGCTTAAGGAAGAACGCCATCTAGGAAGCAGAGGACTTAGATCCAATTCCATGAGCCGTGTGAACTCAGTCAGCCTCACTCCGAGTCTGTCCGACGGGGTTTCTCATGCACCAGGAGCCTTGAGACTGCCACCCGGCCTCTGTCTTCTGAGACTGTGTGCGTATGTAAGCATAGGAAGAATCGTGACCATCAGAAATGTTCATCACAGTACTTCTTGTAATAGCGAAAAATAAGAAGAAACCTAAATAGTTTTAACAGTCCATTGAGTTGAATATTAAGCAGCCATTTAAAATCATGTCTAGGGAGAAGATATATAAGAATATGGGGAATGTCCATGCAGTTTTTAAGCCAAACTTTATATATACACAACAATTGTACATGTAATTGTACGTACAGAATAATCTCTACGCTAAATCTGTAAAATCCCTGCCCTGTCCGACTCGCAGAGACACTGAGAATAAAATGAGATGCAAGTGGATAACTCACGCTAGTTACCAGCCAGTGGCATTGAGAAAATCCAGGTCCCATTCCCTGCTCTGTCAGCCTGCCCGAATTCGGCAACATGGCATTTCCGAGAAGGGCCAGCTGCCCCCGGAGCATTCCCTCTGAGCGGGAAGAATCCATCCTGGCTCTGCTTGAAAATACGTATCCTAGAAGCAAAGAATGTGTATTTCCTATTTTTGTTGTTACCCTCGAGAAAGAGGAAGGAGGGGACAATTTTTAAAGAGTTTTCCAGGACAAACTATTTAAAAAGTGAGGTTGGAAGGGTAGAAGGTGATTTTAAGATCAAACTTGGGTTGGAGTCCCAGACTCGGCGTTTAGTGGTTGTGGGACCTTGAACAAGTCAAACAGCCAGTTCTCTAGGCTTCATCTTCCAAATCTATAAAATGACTCTTTATACTACAAAATAAATATTGTTAAAAAACTGTAAGTTTTACAGTTAAATCCTGTAAAAGCAGTTTTTATGTCAGGGCCATTTGCAGATGAAAGGGAATACTGAGAAGTGCCTCACGTGGTGTCTGGTACACAGTCAGCCCTCGGTAAGTCATAGGGAACTGCGGAGGACAGGTGGCCCCTGTGTTCATACCCTGTGGGGGTGGACGGGACAGTTGACTTGCTTGCGACCAGTAGAATGTGGCCAATGTGATGAGTTCCCATGAGAGTCGTGAGGGTCTGCCCTGCCAGCACATGCTGCAGAGACTCCCTCTGCCTCCTGGCTTGGCAGAAGTCAGCTGCCACGTTGTGAGAGGGCCCATGGAGGGCCGTGTGGCAAGGACTCGGGGACACCTCTAGAAGCAAAGAGTAGCCCCTGGCTTACGGCCAGCAAGAAAACGGATAACTCGGTCGTACGACCGTAAGGAAATGGATTCAGCCAACAGCCTGTATGAGTGTGGAAATTAGTTCTTTCCTGGTAGAGCCTGCAAATGACAATGGAGCCCCACTGCCACCTTGATTGCAGCCTGGTGAGATCCTGAGCAGAGGACCTGGCTAAGCCATGCCAGACTCTTGGTGTATAGGACAGGGGACTAACAAATGTGTTGTTTAAGCTTCTAACTCTGTGCTAATTAGTTACCCAGCCAAACAAAGCCCCTGCAGGAATATAAAGTTGATAGCTAACACTTACCCTTTGCCCATTGCTTGCAATGAAGAAGCTCACCTTCATTTCAGTCATGTTGATCGGGCACCTACTTTTCTGCTGGGGTAGAATCAAAGACAGGAGACAGAACTTGCCCTTGATGAGCTAAGAGTCAGTGGAGGGGACAGAGGGAAACAAAAAACTACAATAAAGGACAATACAGTAAAGGACAGTAGTGCTGTGACGGAGATAGCGCTTCGTCGTGCTCACGCCGTAGCTACATCCTGAGGGACCTGGATGAAATATAGTAGGAATTAACCAGACAAGGAGGGGAGGGAAGGTATTCCAGCCCGACGGACTGGCACTTACAGACGTGGGGATGAGGGGGTGCCAGTCGTCCCTCAGGAAAACCAGAGTGGTTGATAAGGGACATTTGCTCTGGATAGAAGCGTGCTGGCTAATAAATGAGGAAGGACTTACAGATTTGGCACGCCACCATCTGTAACCCCTACCCAATGACCGTGACTGGCTGCTAAAAAGCAACAACTGGACACCAAGTGCTTCTTTTTTTTTTTTAATTGTGATAAAAATCACATAACATAAAAGTCACCTTTTGAACCATTTTATTTATTTATTTATTTTTAAAATTAACATACAGAAATAAATCCTTGATTTTTTTTTTTTTTTTTGCTTTTTGGTATGTGGGTAGCTCCCTGACTGGGAATTGAACCCAGGCCGCAGCGCTGACAGCGCCAGCTCCGAAGCCTTAAGCCACTACACCATCAGGGGACTCCCGTTTTGAACCATTTAAAGTGTACCGTTCAGTGGCATTTAGTGCAGCCATCACCCCCCTCTGGCTCTAGAACATTTTCACCCACGGCAGGTCCTGAAGGAGAGGGCATGAAACCACGGGGGCATCGGGCTGCAGGACCATCGCCCGGCCGGTTGGTTTGAAAGATGGACCAGGAGGGCGAGACAGGCGAGCAAAGCCACATCCGGGCCTGATGGGGCCACGCGCAGGTTGGTGGCACGGGTTCCCCAAGCGCCTGTGCCATTCCCAGGCCACTGGGTGTAAAAGGAAAAGGAAGGGATGTGGGCATTTGCTGACGCCCAGCGCTGGGTCTGCTCCCTTTGTGCTGCTTGCCCAGGAGGGCGGGCTTTTGGGAAGGGCTGTGCTCTCAATGTTGCGAGGAAGTCGCCACCCGGCTGGAAAGAATCTGCCACCCTGCCGTCCAGCTGGAATATCAGATAGAGCCCGTGCGTCTCCATGGACAGCAGGCAGTGGAATGGCCGGGGGGTGGGAGTGTGTGCGTGCGTGTGCGTGCGTGTGCGTGTGTGTGTGTGTGTGTGTGGTGGTTTGTTTGTGTGTGTGTGTGTGTGTGTGTGTGTGTGTGTGTGTGTTTTCAGGGATTGTATGAGAGAACATGATGTCTTAGGCTCACAATGGGAAAAAAGATAAGGGAAAAGTGGCAAGTTAGAAAGTCCATTGTGTATGTTATCTCTGTTATTTTAGATTAAGAAAAAGTAAATATGGCAGACTGGGCTCAGGGTTTATGCCAGCCTGGTCCAAAATTGTTGCGTTTGTCCTTTCTCTTTGGTTTGCATTTTGGCAAAGCGTTTTTCCTGGGAGTTTTCTGGGGCTCAGTGCCACGTTGTCCAGCTTAGGGAGAGAATAGGAGGTCCACTGAGTCAAGCAAGGGAGTGGTGCAAAAAAAAAAAAAAAAACACAGAACCTCCCTGAACTCTGGGAACTCTGGGGACATTTACAAATCTTTGGCATGTGGGTACCACTGTGCTTAAAAACACATTCTTTTCCTGTGGGAATATTAAGAGAAGGGTTGGCGCCTGGACAAACGGAAGCCAAAGCTGAAGAGGAAGAGGCCGGTTTGAGAGTGTGTGAGATGTTCCTGCCTGGGGGCTCACAGATGCTATTTGGGAATACTTTGGTGGCGGGGGCCTGAGTTCCCACCTGAGCGGGCAGCCAGCGGAACTGGGGCTACGTAACTGATGGCTATTTGCATATTCTGGTGCTGATGTAGGTGACAATCCATGAAAAGGAATTGCCTTGGGAACCCACATACCCGTATGGGCAGGCCCAAAGCATTCTCTCCCTGAAGGCAGACCCACAGGGGACACCCAATCAGACTCTATTTGAGTGTCACTGCCTTAGGATGATCCCTCGATCCCTTCCCCACTTCCCTTCTTCAGGTGCCAGCCTGCTGTAATCTCCACACAGCACCCTTCACTTCTCCCTTCCAGGGCTTATCAAATCGGAGTGAAACAACTTCGTTGACTGTCTCTCTCCTCTGCTGGACTGTTAGTCCCAGGAGGACAGGAACCAACCACATCTTTTAGCTCGTCTACCAACCTGGCGTCTCCCACGTCAGAGCGTGGAGAGCATTCGATAAATAATCGTTCTCTGTTCTTGAGCACAGAAAAGCTTCTCAAGTCATCCTTCTTCTTCATCGCCTGTTCACACTTCTGCCTGCTCTGGTCTGGTGACCCTCCATCAGTCCGCTGGGGTCCTCACCACCTCCATGTTGCCAAACCCAGTGGATACTCTCAGCCATGATTCACCAGATCTCGGAGCAGCTCCTGACACAGTTAACCACTCCCTAGGTTTCACAGTGCTTACCACTTCACACCCATTAGAATAGCAATTATTTTTTAAAAAATTTTATCAGAAAATAATAAGTGTCGACAAGGATGGGGAGAAATTGGAACACTTGTACATTGGTGCAGCTACTAGGGAAACCATAATCGTGGTTCTTTAAGAAATTAATCAGAGAATTACCATATGATCCAGCAATCTCACTTCTGGGTATTTATCCAAAAAAATTCAAAGCAGGGTCTCAAAAAGATATTTGTACACCCATGTTCACAGCAACATTATTCACAATAATCAAAAGGTGGAAGCAACCCAAAGTGGCCATGGACAGATGAATGAAGAAACAAAATATGGTATATACATGCAGTGGAATATGATTCAACTTTAAAAAGGAAGGAAATTCTGACACGAGCTACAACAGAGATAAAACTTGAAGACATTAAGCTAAGTGAAAAACGCCAGTCACAAAAGGACAAATACTGTTTGATTCCACTTATATGAGCTACCTAGAGTAGTAGTCAAATTCACAGAGACAGAAAGTAGAATAGGGGTGCCCAGGGGTTGGAAGGAGGAGGGAATGGGGAGTTAATAGTTTAATGGGTAAAGAGTTTCAGTTTGGGAAGATGAAGGAAGTTCTGGAGGTGGATGTTGGTGATGGCTGCACGACAATGTGAATGCACTGAACTGTATACTTTTAAAAAAAGGTAAAAATGATCTATTGTATGTTACTTATTTTTACAACAATGAACAGTGCTTTCTCTCTGAGCTTCTGTTATACTTTATGCTCCTGGTTTTTCTTTTCCTATCTCTCTGGCCACTTCTGAGTCTCCTAGTCAGTTCTTTCTCTATCTGAATAAGAAATGCTGGGGCCCATCCTTTCTTCCTGAAGCAAATACTTGAGCTTCTACTGTGTGCTGGGAGTAAGCAGGCACAAAAGATACAGAGTTTCTCCTAATGGAGCATATATTCTTACCAAATAGGATAAGATCTATAAACACATAAACACATAAACATGTAGTATTTTTAGATGGTCATAAGAGCTACAGAAAAAAAATAAAGCAAGTTAAGGGAGATTGTCAGAGCAAGGATGGGTTTGCTATTTTTATAGGGTGGGCTAATAAGGTTACATTTGAACAGTGAACTGAAGGTAGTGATGAGGCAAGCAAGGCTGTTACATGAACAGCTCTCCACGCACATCCCAAGTGCAGAGGCCCTGAAGCTGAATGGAGTTTAATGCCTTTGAAGAACAGCAAAGTACCCAGGGTGACTGGAATAGATTGACACCAGGGCAGTGCACATCCCAAAGGCAATGGAGTAAGGGATGCTGCCCTGGTCATGAAGAGCCTGGAAGACAGTTTTAATCTGACTGAGATGGGAAGCAAACAGAGTGTTTAGGGCAGAGAAGTGACACGACCTGACTACTGCTCTAACAGATCCCTCTGGGTGCTGAGTCGAAAGAGACTGTAGAAGGGAAGGGTCAAGATAAGAAGCTACCACAACAATCTAGGTGGGAGAAGGAGGCAGCTTGGACCAGAGAGGCAGCTGTAGACATACGAAAAAGTGGGAAATTATGGATATCTCCTGAAGGGAGGATTTGCTGACAGGTTGGATATGGGATGTGAGAAAAAGAGGAGTGACCAGACGATTCAAAGTTTCGGCTGTGAGCACCTGGAAGGATAGAGGTCTTTTATGGAGTTGGAGAAGACTGGGCGGAGGAAGTCAGAGGGTGAAAATCCAGGCTGGGCTTTGAACATTTGGTTTGACCTGTCTACTAGACATCTACGTGGAGATGTTGAGTAGGCTAGACACATGGATATGGAGTTCAACACAGACACAGCATTTCGAGGTCCAATGCTGGGTCCTCCTTCCTCCTTTTAACTCTCCCTCTGGCTTTAAATCCCACCTATATGCGTGGTGGGCACACGACCTGTGCAGTCACCCGGGGCCCCATGTTAGAGGTCTCTGTTTGGTTAGAGGTCTTCAGTTTAGTGTTCTGCTGTCATCAACCTGAGATTCTTACTAACTTCTAACAAGGGGCCCTTGCAATGTGACGTTGACTCCCTTCCCTGAGAAAGTTTCTGTGTGTGTGTGAGGTGACTGGCAGTTTCACTACCCTCACTTGTGCTGTCCGGTGAACTTGGCCATCACTCACAGTCAAAAGGACCTGTGCCAGCAGGCGGCTGCACAAGGAAACAAAATCACATTTTTTGAGGGTTTCTGACTGTCCAAGACTTTTTTTCAAAAGTTCTCTGTAGAATTTTCAGGACAAAAATAGGTGTGAACTGTGTGCACCCTGGAAAGGACTGAGTTGGCCACCGCAGGGCTAAGATTGGTATTGTTCAGGGAACAAAATTCCTGTGCACTGATGTTGTTTGGGTTGGGCTGACCTTCTGAACTGGATTTCTTTTCAGATGGGTGTATTTTTCCTTATTGCAAATTTCCTTCAATTCATCAGCAGAAATTCTAGCCACTTTGCTGGGAGTTTGTGACCCTGGTTTGGACGGCTTAGGTGCTTGCCTTTCAACAAATGCTTTTTTTTTTTTTTTTTTTTTTTTTTAATAGTTTCTGCTTGGCGCTTCCCACTTTCCCTCTGGGACGCCATCTTTAGCCTTCTGTCAACACTTTCTGGTTTCATCTCCTGTAAATCATTTCCTTTGGGTCACTTGAGTTTTTCTCCTGTAGGAGAATCTAATCTTTTTTAACAGCCATGTTGAAAAGATTTGACTAGACCCCTGCTCTACCATTTATTCAGTGATTCCTGGGCTTCATGACTTGGGTGCAATCCACACACCCAGTGCCATATTTATCCATAGTGCAGGATGGCCATCGTGCTCAAAGGGCACTGCATTTTCTAACACAATCTGCAACGTGCTGTGGGGACTTTGTGGCAGGCTTAGGTCCTATCAGTGTAGCTGGCCTTTGCCTGCCAGAACTCATTGTCTCTGGATTTTCCTATCCACAAATGTTTATTTTACTTATTTATCTATAACCGGTCTTCTTACAAGAAGAATTTAAGGCTGCTTGTAAGAATGCAAACACTACAGCAAGATAAAATAAATTTGAAATAAACATATAGCAAAGGGAAAGCAAAGGTATAGAAGTAAGATGCAAGTCAGGAAGTCTTTGCTATAGATAGGACAAAAAGTTGGCTCAGAGCCCCCTGATAACCGACACAAAGAGAGAAATATGATGAGTTACAGATGCACGGTGCCCCGAAAGATAAACACATCAGTTGTACCGCCTCCGCCCAACTGTTCTAAAACAGCAGTGTCTCCCATGGACCCTCCCGAAGGACTTCAGTGAATGTGTCTCAAAGCAGAGTGAAGGGTTTTGTGGGCCCTCCTTCTAATGCCAAAGCACAAGTTAGCAGAAGCATTTCCACCCGAGACTATAAAACACAACGAACCTCCTCTAATGCTACCGGGGGACGAGGATGGACAGAATGACCTCAGAGAAGAGAAATGAGGCAAATGTCTGATGACAGCCCTCTGATGTTTGGGGCACTGTAAAACGCCAAACATCACTAAAGATCTGATCAACTCTATTATTTGGGGCTGTGTTGAGCACAGAACCTGTTGGTTGCATTGAATTCAGTGATCTGAATTCCACAGTCAACCCCCCAACCCCATCTTTGTTGAGTCCTTCTGTCCCCCCAGAAGAATAGGGAAAGGGGAGGTCGGAGTCTTGAGAAAGTCTGAGGGGTAGCCCCAAGAAGGGGCGTGAAAGAGGTCCTCACGTAAACACGGCACATGAGCTCCTGTGGGCTCTCTGGCCACACACTGACTTTCTTGGTTTTCAGCTTTCGGCGAGGCTCAGTGGGGCCCACTGTGCGTGCTGACGTTGCAAGGGAGGCCGTGTTAGACGTAAATTTGATGTATTCACTCTCTGTATTCACATGGTATCTGTTTCACTAAAACCTGATTTAGCTCCTTCTTATCGGGGCCTGCCAGTCTAAATCTCACGATATAACCAAGGGGATAGACAAATTGTTTCCAACTGGAGAAAAAAAATTAAATTTCTATCAGTAATACTCAAACGTGTGGGTGTTATTCAGTGGTTGCCATTGTGATGTTATAAAGTGTTTTCACTCTGAAACTCAAAGAAATTCGTCTGTAATTGGCCCATGAATTTTCATTATTGACCTGTGCAGTGAACAAAGGGGGATCCAAATGAACCCAAGAAAACAGGGCCCATGTGTTTCTCTACATTAGCAGAGAACGGAGGAGGGGAGAGGGTAAGGACGGGAATGAGAGCTCAGCAATAGTGTCAGTTAGTAACCATCAAAAACTGAAAACCCCTACAAGGAGAAGATAATAATAGCTTTCTCTGAATCACCATTCAATCTGCACAGAATATCATTGCCAACAGAAATCCTGCTCTTACCCCACCCCCCAAAAATAGAAAGCATTCTTCCCAACTTCTTTTGTAGACTAATAACTGAATCTCCAGTATGGTGATTCACCATCATCTAGACTTGAGACAAATGCTTCTGTATATAAGCCGAACTTTACTTGTAAGTTTAATTTCTTTAATGAAAAGAGTTTCAAAAGTATATGTTACCAAACTGAGAAATTGGGAAAAAAATTTAAAGGCTTTCAAAACTGTACACTACTAAAAATAACATTGACCTTTGGTATTTGTCTGAGGAATCCTCTGGAGAGAAAAGGGTTCCATCCACTGGAGATAAATGGGGCCAACTCAGCCGCAGTCTTTGGTTTAATTTGGTTTAATTAGCTAATGTTCTCCAGATGGAGAACATTCAAAGCAAAGGAATATTTCTGAGCCCCCTGGAATTATTAATAAGCATAACAATATGTGACATGTAAAAGAAAATATGTCTTTTATCTTCGCCCTTTAAGGGCAAACGAGGAAATGCTTGACCGCATTACGATTTTCAATTCGATTATTGGAAAACAAATGCCCTGATTTTATTCAATATTGAATAAACTGTGAGTGTTGGCTATTCTTCTGTGCTAAAGCACTGAGGGGAAAACTAAGACAAGACCCTTGTCCTTACGGAACCCGCAGGTTAACTAGAGGTCACATGCCAGGGCCAGTGCCAGGCGCAGAGTAGCAGCTGGATAGCTATTTGCTGAATGAGTGATACCAACACTTGGTTAAGGAATGAGAATAATAAGATTCTGAACAAGTTACTGTGTTCAGAGGGGAGTGTAGGGGCCTCAGGCTCTCAGAGAAGGCTTCACAAGGACAAAGTTTGTTGTGTTAGGAGCACAGAAGATTCCCAAGCACAAAAGACAGCATGCGTAAAGGCATGGAGGGAAGAGTAAGATGCATTTCGGCGAAAGCTAGTAATTTGGCGTGGCTAGAGCGTAATGCGTATATAGGATGGGCCTGGAAGGTACTGAGACCACAGAGATGGGCTGGGGCTCATTTGAAGAGGACGCTGACAGCCTAAGTTTAGACTTGATCCTTTAATATATATTGACATCTTACAAAGACTTCAAAACATGGTAAAGAGTAGGTGAGCAAGGAGAGAAGTAAAAAACAGCAAAGGTTAAGTGCCCCATTTGTGACTAGCACTCGG
This sequence comes from Lyroderma lyra, assembly GCA_004026885.1. Classification (NCBI taxonomy): domain Eukaryota; kingdom Metazoa; phylum Chordata; class Mammalia; order Chiroptera; family Megadermatidae; genus Lyroderma; species Lyroderma lyra. The sequence goes on from PVJL010000678.1 coordinate 96,312, forward strand.
GTAGATCCTCCACATATTGACTTTAAATCTCATTTAACCCTAGCAATACTAGCAAGGGGGAAACTCAGAGAAGTTTAGTGACTTTCCCAGGTCACATAACTAATAGAAAATGACACTAGGATTTGAAACCAGGGTCTGAAAATTCTCATTGGAGAGTAAAACTACCACCAGACTCATACAACTTAGTATTAGGAAAAACATACAGTGGAAGTTTGGAGAAGGTGAATATTAAGAGAGACCCATGCATAAGACACAAGGAAAGAAAAGCATGACTATACAAAAGGGTATTTACAGTAAGGGAGATACAACAGCGGAAGTGGGAAGATAATCACAGAAAAACCACAACATGTGTTTTTAAAATGCAAAGCCCCAGGGAGGAGAAAGCAAACGATACAATAATGCCATTCACTCTGGCATCCTGTGCATTTGGTTTTGCTCTTTACTCCCCCTCCCCCTTTTTTTTAACTTTAAACAATTGGTTATGAGAGTAACAAAGATACAGCTCATGATCTTGCAACTCTAATGGTCTAAATCAGAACCAGATGGTGCCTGGTGTACCCTATTTCCTAGAAACTGCAGAATTTTGAGGACAACACCCTCTGTGCACCACACCACTGATTTCGGTTCCCTCACAGATTCTAATCACGCCTAAATAACGCGGTTGCTGGGCGCTGTGTCAGAACATCTGTTTTTCTTGCTCGAGAATCTTTTTTGAAAGTGAAAACGTCTCTCCCTTTTTATTGTAATTTTTTCTGATTTCAAAAGCAGTTCATTTTTATTGTGAAAATTTGTGACATTTTTGAACAAGGAATAAAAATCCCCTATGATCCTTCCACCCAGCAATAACCAACGACCACTGTTAACACATTGACAGTATTCTTCTAGTCCTTTTTCTACACACACACACACACACACACACACACACATTTATAGAAAACAGGATTATAGAAATTGTTTTTTCATCTGTTTTGTTCACTGGATATATCATTAGCATTTTTTCCATATCACCAAATATTTATGATGGCTGCTAGTATTCCATCACACCGTGTACATTAGTTTATTACACTGATCTTCTTTTCATTCAACAATTCTAGTCACTGAACACCAACTGTGTGTCATAACTGTGCCTGGGCACTGGGGACACAGCGGGGAGTGAACCGGGCAAAGTCCCTGCCCTCGTGGAGTCCACGGTCCTATTACTGACCTATGCCTTCCTTGAGACCTTTTCTCATTAAAAAATAACACGGTGAAATCTGACAAACACTACCTGTGCGACATGATTAAGCTTACTGTCACTAGTGGTCAGTCATGTCAACAGTTCGTGCCCCTGAGATGATGTGACAGGAATGGCACCTCGCCTCTGTGGTCTTCCTCCCAAGAACCAAGAACCCCAGTCTAATCATGATTCTAAAAAAAAAAAAAAAATCACACAATCCCAAATCAAGAGACATTCATGCTACAAAACACCTGACCAGTGCTCCTCGAAACTAAAGAAAACACATCCCAAAAAGGAAAATCTGACACTCTCACAGCCTTGAGGAACCTAGGAAGACATGACAACTAAACGTAACATGCTGTTCTGACTAGAATCCTGGAACAGAACAAGGACACATGTAAAGAAAGTAAGGAAATATGAATAAAGTATGAATTTTACTTATAATAATGCATCACTATTGGTTCATTAGTTGTGATAAATATGTGGAACTCATATAAGTTGCTAACAATGAAGGAATTGGGGAGGGAGCGCAGAGGGAGTAAACAGGCACTCTGTACTGTCTTTATAACTACTCTGTAAATCTAAATCGATCCTAAAATTAGAAGTTTATTTAACACACACACACAGGCACACACGCATCACTGTGACAGTCATCTTTGTATATTGGAGCACAACTCCGATTATGTCCTTAGGATAAAACCCCGTGAGTGAAACTACTAAATCGAAGTAAATACACGTTTTTATTTCCCAGAGATTATGTTTAAAGTGTTTTATATATAGATGTTCTGCAGACATTTCAGCCTATGCCTTCATCTCAGCATTTTCCTAGTTGTAGATTCCTAACTCTGGAAGGAAACGCTAAGAGGTCATGAAACCCACCTGCCTGATTCGACAGGTGAAGCAACTGGGCCCGGGGACGTGCAGTGACTTGCTCAAGGTCAAGCGCCCCGTTAACAGTGAGAAGAGGAACCCATATTCCTGTTGACGCTGATCCCTGCTGGGCCATCCGGGGGGGTGTCCAAGTGAACTCGACTTTTCTGACTTATGGTGGAGTCAGTGATTAACAGCCAGACCTGCACCTTCAGTTTTCTGTAGGTAAACGTAGGGTTTGCTTCCTTTATCTGGGACATGGTTGCTAGGAGTCAGTAAGTTTTTTAAAAATGGACTCAGACACAATTAACAGAATTACTTGATTAAACCCCCGGATGAGTCACTTTTCCTTTATGAGCTATTGCTTCCCACTCAGAAAAATCGGAACCCCGTCGCCCCTCCTTAGTCTTCTGGTGGGGACCTTGTGGAAATTAAGTAACTTCTGCAGAAGCCTTAGAGAGAAATGTCATTTAAGGAGAAGGCATCTGGAGGAGAACAAAGGGCACATTTTCTGTTAAGTGGTCTGTCCTATCCCAGGGAAGTTCATTTCCTTGCCTGCGTGGTCTCCAGACAAAGAAAACCCCAGACTTAGCATGGGTAAGGAAGAAGAGAGCCACGGAAAGGAAGGGAGAGAATTGTTAGACTTCTTGGCTAGAGATCAGAAACGATTCGTTCCCCAGCCTGGCCTTGTCCGGGGCCAGCGTCAGGAGCCACCCAAGACGGCCGACGAGGAACGTCACCAACTCAGACTTGGCTCTGCCAACCGTTACTCAACAGACACTGGTGCGTAAGCTGGACCCCGGAGGGGGCAAGAGAAATAGAGACACATTGATGGGTGTGGGCCCGTCGTGGCCCGTAGAGGCTTTGCCAGGTCCCAGATTGCAGGCGGAGATCTTAACTTACTGAATTTCCAGACATTCTTGCAAGATTTGGGCGATGACAAAGGCGAGCTAAAACAAAACTACTGTCTGGGATTTAAAAAGCATGGACCTCTGACCCCATCCTGGCGCCTCTAACCAGAGTCCTAACCCTTCCTCAGGGCCACAGGCACCCCTGCTCTGCGATATGGAAATGACCTGTTTTCTTTGCCTGCGGACATCAGCCCGCACCTGCACCGAGTTGAAACTTGGCAGGCAAAATGAGGAAGGGCGAATACTTCTAAAACGGCTTACTATTTTTATGAGTTGAACCTTTTTACTCTTTGAGTGTAAAACAACAGAAAGACTTTGGAGAAGGTTCAGGAGCAGATGAAAGGAGGAAGATGGCAATAATCTCTCAGTTGCAATGTATCGCCACCATGCTTGTGCAGCGGGAGGCGTGATGGCGCGGGCAGGTGGACGGGCGCCACCTGTGGTGGAGCAGCAGCAAAAGAAGGGACAGCCCTGGGGCTTTAAGGACAGAATGAGAAGGCAGCATCTGACGTGGGTGCAACCTCAGGAGCGGAGCTCTAAGTGACAATGGATACTTAAAAATCTGAATCTCTAGCTTCTCAATTGTATTGTATGCCGATGGCAGCCCTGAGCTCTACATATGCAAATGAAAGCCTTTACTGGATCGGCTTGGATCTTGGTCTTTGAGGTCAGCATTAATCATACTTTACGGAGATGACTTAACTGTCCCTGTTAAACCGACCAACACATCTGGTTCCTCATTGATGCCTCCCATGCCCCCATTGCAGTTCCGTTCCCTTGAATTTGATAGTAAATCAATTATATATCACATGCCAGTTCCAGTCAACTGATAGCGGCTTCCCTGTGTTGAAAATGACATGGAGGCAGGAAAAGATACACACACACACACACACACACACACACACACACGAGCAAGGAAGGACAGAGTGGCCATGTCTGTTAAGGCAACATGCGTGCCGTTCCCATGCCTCAGCACCCCATGCGCGTGCTGTCAGATCACCTCCCACCAGGCCACGGCTCGCTTTGCTAGGCACGGCACTTACATTTTCAGAAGCAAAACTCTGGACACATGGCTCAAGCAAGGACTTTTTTTTCCCCTCCAATTTTGTGACTTAAATGCTGTGCAAGCTCTTATAAGGATATAAAAATAACATTTAATTAAGCATGTAATGAGTTATGTCACATTGAAATTTATGATGTAAACTATTACATCAAAGGTGGAAAAAAAAATTCCAGAGCGTATAGCCCCAAGGATACGTCCAAAGCACAGGAAGGTCAGGTCTGAGTGGGGCTCCTGGGCTGTCCGGGGCCACCGAGGGCCCTCGTGTCTGCAGTCACTTAGGTGGTTTCCTAAGTGTGGAGGAGGCCACTAAAAAGGGAAGTGAGAAGCCACCGACATACTTCACTTATTCCACAAGTTTGCTTTTTGAAGAATCTTCTCCTGCAGCACTCTGCTTTGGGGGTTTCCTGGGGAGAATGTCAAAATTCTAGACAGCATGGGAGGGTGGTTATTAAGTACCTACGATGTCATCCTGGCTTCCCCAGGAGTTACCAACCTCTCAGTGATGGCGACTGCCTTTCAGCAAGGTTCTTGTAGGCCCACGTGTTCAGGCTCTCCACACTGAGGTCGGGTCAACTTTTCCAAAATATTTTTTAATGATCTACAAAGTTTGATGTGAGATAAAATAAAATTCTTATACCAAATCCACAATAAGGATTGATTATGTACTTTAAGCCCCGAGTTGTAAGGAAACAATTTTAAGTGAATCCGAACTCTCTCGCGAGAAAGGAAAAGCTCTCCAACATACTCGCACCTTCTCAACCACTCCTCACCCCAGTTCTCTCTGTGCTTCCCAGACTTTTTTGCCAGAATGCCCTGCCTCATCTCTTTTATGGTAGTTATCACAGTGTACTGCGACGTGCATTTCCCTTTGTTTCTCCATTAAACTGGGAGAACGTCAAAAGCAGAGGGTGTGAAATTTTTATTCCGTCCACAAACCCTTTATGAACACCTCAGCAGTGCTAGTCACTGTGCTAGGAACCAGAGGTACAATAGCAAACAAGCTCCCTGACTGCATGAGCTCTTATTTTAAGGGACCTCTCTAACCCCAGTGCCTGGCACATGGTAGGTGTGCAATCAAGACGGAAAGAAAAGACGAAGCTCCTGCCAGGAATTTGAAATTCAGTTGCTATGGTTAATACAGCAACACAGATAAAAGGCAATATTAAAAAAAAAAACTACAAAAATAGAAAATTGTAAGTCATTTGCATTGTGATTGTATCCCAAGTCATTTCAGCTATCATTAACAGCAATTATTCAAAGTAACTGTCCAGGGGGCAGGAGACTACACTCCTAGAACCCAAAAGAAAGTAGATAATGTGGGGGTTCCCTGGTGGTGTAGTGGCTAGGCTTCAGTGCTCTCAACGCCATGGCCTGGGTTCAATTCCTGGTCGGAGAACTACCCCAAAAAATAAAATTAAAAAAATAAGAAAGTAGATAATGTAAAGAGTGTTCAATGTGAAATAACATTACCTTTAGTTAAAGAAATGATTACCTAAAAACTAAGATTCATAAAATGTTAAGCTATCGGGGGGTTCCCTGGTGGTGTAGTGGCTAGACTTCCATGATCTCACTGGCACAGCCTGGGTTCAATCCCTGCTCAGGGCACCAACCAAAAAGAAAACAAAATGTTAAGCTATCGCTATTGACTTGTTATGATGCTACTTGAATTCATGGGTACAAAGATCAAAGCAGGCTTTGTGGCCAGGAAAACATTGTGCACTAATAGGTATACTTAACATAGGGTGAAAATGACTGTGAAGTAGTGTTTCCCAAAATATTTTCTCATAGAACAATGGTCCAGTGAGTTGTTCTTGAAAAGAGTACCAAGAGTTTGGAAAATCCATCACACAGAAGCCCATTTTGAACTTCACGAAGCACAGCATCATATGAATGTCTCTGAAAAGTTCTGCAGGAAAGAATGTGTTTAACTTCATCATCATTTTCCACATGGATTTAAACCACAAATTCTTCTTTCAAGGAATAGCTATCTAAGTTAGTTTAGGAAAATCTGCTTTAAAGTTCATGGTACATACTTACCTGGCAGGGGAGATACCATGATCACGAAGGTGGTTTTCCCAGGGCGAGGCTTATCCATTGCACTCCGGATGTGCTGACCCCTGCGATTTCCCCAAATGTGGGAAACTCGACTGCAGAATTTGTGGTAGTGGGGGACTGCGTTCACGCTCTCCTGTTAAAAAAAAAAAAAAGTTCAATATGCAATACTGTTCACTTATGCATATCCACTAGTGGTGATCTGACAAACCAAGACATTCCCAGGATATAGTGTCATGCGATAAAACACATTTTTCTTACAACAGTATCTGTCAATAAAACTTGCTGCACGAACAGTAATCTTGGTAACATTCTGCACTTTGTTTCTAAATGAAGTCGCCACCTAACCACTAGATGGCAATAGGACTCCATTTATGTCACAACCATACCAACCAGCATGCTAACAGTTCAAAAAGAATTTGAGTTTTCTAAGAGTGCATATGTGTATATATTCGTTCATTTGGTCATTCCTTCAAACACTTACTAAACTTTTAGCTCCTGAGAATTCTGATGGTTGTTGAAGATAAGAAGAGCAAGACAGCTTACTGTCAAAAATTGTAATTCTTGGATTCCTAGGAAGCTATAAGATGCCCTATCAATTTTACAACGTTTTCAAAAATAACAAACAAATGAAGGAATGAACGAATGAGTGAACAGAAGGGAGGAAGGGAGGAAGAAATATGGCTGCATTCAATATGCACATTGACTGCATGACTTAGGGAGGATATGCCTGTCCTCAGTCCTGGGGGACTTCTGGGGTAAGCTCAGTTCAGAGCCTGGAAATTAAGGAGAAATGAAGGTGAAGATCCACTTGTTTTTCTAGGACAAAGACCCTAGAGCAGGGGTGTCCAGTCTTTAGGCTTCCCCTGACCACATTGGAAGAAGAATTATCTTGGGCCACATGTAAAATACACTAACACTAACGATAGCTGATGAACTTTAAAAAAAGGTCCATACATAATTTTCATAATGTTTTCAGAAAGTTTTCGAATTTGTGTTGGGCCGCATTCAAAGCTGTCCTGAGTTGTATGCAGCCCGTGGGCCACAAAGGGCTGGACAGGCTTGTCCTAGAGCTTTTGCACCAGACGATGCATACGTACAGCACCCTCTTCTGAGGCACGGAGATGTGGGGTGGCTTGCCAAGAGACAAGAGGTTAAGACAGTTAAACTTGAATCCAAGTCTTCTACTATCCAGCCAATGTTCTTTCCAACATTCCACCATCAATTTTGGACTTCAGAATGGGTCTTCCCCTAAACTCTTAGACAAGATGTGGTGTGTGTGTGCGCGCGTGCGTGCGTGTGTGCGTGTGTGTGTGTGCGCACGCACCCGTGTGTGTGTGCATGTGCGTGCGTGTGTGTGTGCATGCGCGTGCGTGTGTGCGTGTGTGTGTGCGCGCACACCCGTGTGTGTGCATGTGTGCGTGCGCGCGCGCACGTGTGTATGTGTGCACATGTGCGCGCGCGTGTGTGCATGCGTGTGTGCGTGCGTGCACGTGCATGTGCGCGCGTGTGCATGTGTGCATGCATGCGTGTGTGTGTGTGTGTGTGTGTGGTGTTGGATTCCCCAGGAAACAGACCCTGAGGCAGACATTTGCATAGGAGTTTGATAGGAGGTATGTTGGAGAGATTTACAGGACAGATATTAGAAAATGCTCTCAGGAACTTCACCTCTGATGAACTAAGGCAGGCAGGATTGGGCAGAAAGAGAAATTGAGGCCTCAGCCGATCCTACACAGCACTTCGGAGCCGAGATGGTCCTTTGGAGTTCTCCTAGATCCAGGCTAGGTGGCAGAACCTTTAGGCTTTCCACACTGAACCCTCACTGGATGCAAGGGGCATAAGCACAGGCAAGACAGCTCCCTCCAACTAAGAGCAAAACATCAGTGGGTTAAAGTCAAGGTATTGGCAGGGTTCCATTCCTTTCTAGAGGCTCCAGGGGAGAATCCACTTCTGTGTGTTTTCTAGCTTCCAGAAGCTAACCACATTTCTTGCTCATGCACTCCTTTCTTCATCTTAAATGCCAGCAAATGTCACATATCTCTGACCTTTCTTCTGCCCTCGCATTTCTCTCTCTGACCTCAGCAGGTGAAGCTTCTCTCCTTTGAAGGACTATGTGAGTAGTTAGGGCCCTCCTGCACTATCCAAGCTTCTTTCCCATCTCGACACCCTCAGCCTTACTCACATGTACAAAGTCCCTTCTGCTGTTTAAGTAATATATTCACAGGGTCCAGGGATCAGGACGTAGACATCTTTGTGGGGCCATTATTCTGCCTGCCACAACATGAATTGAATGTTTCTGGCAGGAATATTTCCTATGTTCACAGCAGCATTATTCACAGGAGCCAAAAAATGGAAACAACCCAAATGTTCAGCAACTGATGAATGGGTGAATACCGTGCTGTGTATTCATACAATGGAGTATTGTTCAGCCTAAAAAGAAATGAAGTACTGATTCATGTCATATAACACACATGAACCTTGAAAACATTATGCTGACAGAAAGAAGCTGGACACAAATGAACAAATACGTATGATTCCATTTATAGGAAACGTCCGGAATAGGCAAATCTACAGACACATGAAGTAGATTAGCAGTCTCCAGGGGCTGAGGAGAGGGGAGTGAGCAGTGGGTATGGAATTCCTTTTGGGACTGATAAAAATGTTCCCAAATTGATTGTGGTGATGGTTACACAACTATATGAATAAACATAAATCATTCAATTGTGTACTTTAGGGACATGAATTTCATGACATGTGAATAATATCTTAACCAAGTTGTTTAAGAATGCCTTACAGATGATGCTGTATTCTTCACTTTGTATCACACCAGAAGGTACTTTATATCCAGCTGTTTTTATTAATGAGAATTGCTAAGCTTGAACTCTGGGTTAAGGTGGTAACCACTGATGGACAACCACATTTTTAACAAGAAAGTTATCTACCTTATGGAAATAAGGATGTCATGAGGAAGAAATTAAAATGTGACATATTTAACTAAACCCTGACTATGGTAGGTAGAAAAAGCCCCCTCTACTCCCAAAGAAAGATGTTCACATCCAGATCCCTGGAATCTACAAATGTGTTACCTTACACAGGAAGAGGAACTTGGCAGATGTGATTAAGTTTAAGGATCTAGAGATGGGGAAATTACTTTGTATTGTCTGGGTGGAATCTCAGGAGCTTGAAATCCTTACTCAGGAAAAATATTTTGAATGGTAGTTCTGTTCAACGATGCATTTTCATTCAGCAACCTGAGAACATTTACCACCAGTATTGATTGTTCTCACAAGGAAATACAACTCAGCTTTCTCCTGTGTTCCACAGACCTGCTTCTCTCCCACCATTCCCACCTAGGTGGTGGTTATCTACCATGCAGCCAGCTGTCAAGGTAAAAATGGGGGTCATCCTGGACTTGGCCTTCTCTCTTATTTTCATGCTCATTCACCTGATCCAACTGATTTTACCCCCTAAATAGGCCTTCAAATTTACTCTCATCTTGTCCCTGCCACTCAGGACCTCATCACCTCTCACCTGGACCATTCACTCATTCATTCCTCAAATAGTTACTGAATGCCTTTTATGGGCTAGGCTTGATTCTCTGAGTGTGGAGTCTAGTGGCGGGGGGATGAGGATATAGAAAGCAGGGAGGCCATTTAGGGTGATGGAAGACACAGAGAAAGTGAGGTGAGATGGCACTGATCTGATACAAGGTAAGAGAGAAAGGGGACTCAACAAGGACTTCAGGGATTTTGGCTTGAACGATTGGAAGGATGCCAGTAGTGAGATGGGAGAAATAGTGTTGTGGGGAGAAATCAGGACATATATGACTTTAATTTTAGACATTAATATAGATAGTTGAATATATATTATATATCTAAGTATATGTATTTATCTACACATACATATACATACATATATACATATACATACCTGTACACACACACACACACACACACACACACACATATACACACACACACACACACACCACACCCTGGCGTTCAGTTCAGGCAAAAGATTTGGACTGCAGATGTACATTTGGGAATTACCTAGTATTTAAAACCAGAAGACTGGATGAGATCCCCAAGGGGATGTGTGTAGGACCGAGAAGTGGGCTCTGGGGCACTCCAACATGAAGAGGTAAGGGGAAAGGGATGCAACTAGCAAAGGAGTCTGAAGAAGAACCGTTAGTAAACTAGGAGGAAATCAAGAGAGCGTGGTGTCCTAGAAGCCATCTGAAGAAAGTGTTTCCAGGATGAAGGGGCAATCAATTCATCAAATGCTGAATGAAGACAAGTACATTTAGGAAGTCAAGTACGTTTAGGAATGAGCGTTGAGTATTGGATATAGTAACATATCATCGCTGACCTTGAGAAAAACCCAATAAAGGCGTGTTTCAGAGAGTCAGAGAAAAATTAGAACGTTCTTGAATTTTGCAAGTAACAGGAAGGGAAGGCAGAATATGTGGGTACAGATGCTGGTAGGTCGGGAGAGGTGGTAGTGGGAAAACTCCCTTTTGATTGCATCATTTTTCTAAGTGCAGAAGCAAGCTGAGCGGATGGGGGAAGAGGTGCTGCAGGTTGGAGGAGCTGTGAAATACTTATCTAGGACAGCAAGTGGGCGAGGGACAGCCAATGTGTTTGCCGGGCAGCAGTACAGCCCCATTCCAGGGTCAGAGTCATGATGGAGGTAGGGGGAGGTGCGTCAGTATGACTATGGTTTTTCTGCAGGCCACTTCACCTGCAGATTTGGATTTCATCACACTTGTAGTCTCCACCAGAGTGTGATGAACAGAGCTGGGCAAGGGAGTTATTTAAATAGCATTTAAGCAGAGCCAAGAAGAAAACATCCAGGAAGTGAGGGACAGTGAAAAGGTGGGTGGATCCAAGGACTGCAGGTGGAACGGAGGGATTGCATTGCTGGAGCTGGAGTCCTAGGAGTGAGCTGCAGAGAGAAGAGAGTGCTCAGAATAGGATGGATGCAACCGAGTAGAAGGACTGTAGTAACAATAATAGACGTCCTTAACAAACGTTGACCATCAAGGAAAAAAACACCTTTTCCCCTGAAAATTAGCATTTTTCTCAATATTAAGCATCTACTCTGCCCTGGATATGGGAAAAGCCACAGTATCTTCCACACATCCAGATCACGGGTGGAACGAAAAGCAAGTTCCTTTCATGATGCAAGAGAGCAGCATTTAGGTCATCTCAGCAGGTTTCGGCATCGACGTTTAATTGAACCCATGTTTCATTATACAAGAAAGGAAGAACAGTCTCTTGAAAAAACTCCAATGCAAAACGAAAGCCCCTCTGCCCCTTCGCTCCCCCTCGCCGTGTCGCCACGTGCCACGGAAGGGTGAAGAAAAGAAGACCCGGCGAAGATCCCCAGCGGACACCGAGGCTCAGGGAGAGGGGACCGTAAACTCGGGGTCCGGCAGAGGGCGCTCATCTACCGGACCTAGCGGACCTCGCCCTCCCAGGCGGTTCGGCCTCGCAGCCCGCGCGGTCGTTTTCAAAACGGAAACCCGGCTCCGCGCACCTGCCCGCTCAGAGGCGGCAGGGGAACGGGCTCCGCCCCCGGAGGCGTCCCGGCCGGCCACGCGAAGGTTCCCGCAGGGAGAGTCGGCTCCCCAGCCCCTTTCTCTTCTGGCTTCCTCCCTGCCCACGCTTCTTCCCCAGCCAACTCTCTCAGTGGGAGACCCGCAATGCAGGGCTGGAGCCGCCGTCCCCTCTCCGGGACCCTCCAACCGTCCTCGCCTCCCCTGTCCCGCCCCCGGAAGTGACGGCAACCACCCGGTCCTGCTGGTGTCCCGTCGGGCCTCGCGGCGGCGGCGGCGGGAAGATGGCGGCGGCGGGAGCCCTGGAACGGAGCTTCATAGAGATCAGCGGTGCTGAACGCGAAAAACCGAGGCACTTTAGGGAATTCACAGTTTGCTGCGTTGGTACGGAAGCAGCCAAGGAGGGCGCGATCCGATCCTTCCCCTCGGGCTCCTCCCGTGGGTCTCCAAATCTCTGAGCTCCAGTTCATCCTCCTAAGTCCCTGTGCCTATAACCCCGGGATCAGAGCTTCCTTAGTGTCCTATTCTTTCTCTCCTTCCCCTTCTCTTTGTATGGATTGTCAGTCCGTCACCCTCTGTTTTCTCGGCGCCCTCAGTCCCTGTCATCCCCAGAGAACCACGTGCAGACTGACCACTCTCCTTTTGCAGGGAACGCAAATGCCTTGACCGGAACCGTGAAATACAGTGAGAGCGCTGGAGGCTTCTACTATGTGGACAGTGACAAGTTGTTCTCTGTCACCAGAAACAGGTTTATTCATTGGTAAGTGCTGTGTTCGCCAACCACCGCGGAAGGTCGAGTTACTCGACGTCTGAATTTTCGTGGCTGTTCATAAAGTGACATTCTCCTAAGTAGTCATCGACAGGAAGAGAAAGGCTGTTTTCTAATTATATCTGAATCGGGAGAAAGTGAAGGAGACCTGAGTTCTAGGAGAGGTACCCTCCCAGGGCAGCACTGAAAGCAGAGGAAATGAAGCCTAGCAGATAGAGCCTCAAACACCAGTTTTAAACATGAACCCACTATGTTTCTATAGTGCTTTATAACTTCATTCATTCCTCAAATGTGCTATGTGTGCTGGGATGAAGTGATGAACAAAAACCACCATTTTCATCATGCAACATGTTGTAGCAGTCTTAGATGTAGACCCACTTTTGTGGGGCAGTTTTAAGAAGGAAAAAGACATTTGACTACAATGTATGGTATATCAATACAAGTTTTTCATAGGTGCCTCAGAGGAAAAGTGTATGGACTATGAGAGGACCAAATTTTATTGGTGGGGCTGGGAAGACCTGTAAGGAAGTCACATTAAACCTGACATCTGAATGGTTAGCCAGGCAGGGGGTTGGGGGAGAGAGCAAGTGGGATCACCATATGCAAAGTCCATGAGGTGGAAAGAACTTGGCAAGTTTGAGGATCCAGCAGAAGGTCTGTGTGGCCTATGTGCAATGGGCTAGACAGAAAGTGATATAAGACGAGACTCATTCTGAAGGACCCTCGGGTCCTTTTTAAGGATTTTGGATTTTTATTGTAGGTACATTGAACAATTATTAAAGGTTATGAAAAGGTTACTAACATGATCAGAATTGTATTTTTTGAAAATCAAACTACTTTGTGGAAAGGGATTTGGATTAGATATAAGTATATATAATAGAAAAGACCAGTTTGCTTTTATGATAGCCCAAGTCAAAGAGGCTGGTGACTCATTTGTGAGAATGGACAGGAAAAAAGATACTGATGAATTCCATACACATGGAGAAGGTAAGAGTCACTAGGACTTGGTAATAGGTTGAATATGGGGTGAGGGATAGGAAGGGGAAAGGAGGGAGCAAGGACAACTCTGGTTCTGGTGTGACTAACCAGATATATATGTGGTGGTCATTTATTGAGATACAGAAACAGACTTTGGAGATTCGAGTAATTTTTTTAGACATACTAAATGTGAAGCATCTGCGGAGCAGCCCTGTGGCAGTGTTAAGTAGGTGTTAAAATTTATAGGTCTGAGGCTCAGAAGAAAGACATATATGTTAGAGATGCAAATCTCAGTTATTTAGGTATTTTTGACTTCTTAATATGTTACAGTCAACGTTTAGAGACCAGGGATATGGCAGGGAACAAAGCAGACAAAGTCTCTGCTCTTGTGGAGGGAGAAGGTAATAAACAATAAACAAACAAAAACAAGTAAGTGAAACAGAGAACAGAGAGGCAAGGGAAGAGGGAAGGGGAATTGTACGTAGGGTAGTTGGGCAAGACCCAGTGATATGGTGACATTTGAGCAGAGGAAGCAAGGATATTTGGGTGAGGAGAATTTCAGGTAGAGCCTTCCAAGGAAAAGAAGGTGCAAGGAACCTTGAGACAGGAGCCTGTATGTTGTGTTCAAAGAATGGCAAGGGGCCACAGGTCTGTAGATGAGAGAACAAGGGGTAGAGTGATAAGGTAGCTGAGTACCAGGTTAGGGCTGTGTCAGTTCTTCTAAGGCTTTGACTTTTACTCTTAATGAGATGGAAAGAAGCCATTTGAGAGTTTTAAATGAAGGAATGGTGTAATCTAAGTTGTGTTTGTAAAGGATTGCTGCAGCTGTGGGTTGAGAACAGAGTGTAATGAAAAAGGGTGGGAAGAGGAAGATCACTCAGGAAGTTGGTGCCATAATCCAGACAAGAGATTAATAGTGGCGAAGACCAGGTTGGCATTGGCAGAGGCAGTGAGAAATGTTCTGATTGTGTTTTGAAGATGAATTGGTTAAAATTTACTATTAGATCAAATGTAGGGTATACAGAAAGGGAAGAGTCAAGGATGATTTCCAGATTTCTGGGTTGAACAACTGAAAGTTACAGGGATGCCATTAATTGAATTGGAAAAGAGTGCGGATGAAGCAGTTGTTTTTGTTTCTTTATTTTTTGGGTTTGCTGGGTTCAGGAGTTCTGTTTTAAACAGGTTTCAATTGAGATCTCTGTTAGATATCCAAGTGGAAGTGTGGAGGCAGAGGTCAGGAGTCTAGTGAAGATTCTGTGCTAAAGATACAGATTTGGAAATTATTGGCATTAGATGGCCTTTAAAGCTGTTACACTAAATGAAGTCACCTAGAGAATGAGTATAAATCAGTTTCTCAGCCTCTGCACTATTGGCATTTGGAGGCAGGTAAGTCTTTGTTGTGGGGGCTGTACATTGTGAGTTGAGCAGCATCCGTGGCCTCTACCCCTGCATACCATTATTGCACATGCACACATGTGTACACACACATTCAGTTGTCACAAGCAAACATCCCTCCAGATATTGCTATATGTCTTTGTGGAGTGGGGAAGAGTGGCCCCCAGATTAGAACCACTGTGCAGATGAGGGAAGAGAAGAGGTCTGAGGACTGAATGCTGGGGTACCCCAATATTTAGGAAGACGAGGAGTCGGTAAAGGGGACCAAGGAGTAGCTAGTAAGGTAAGAGTTAAACAAAAAGAGAGTAAGGGCCCAGAAGCTGAGGGAGATTTCCAAGGAGGAAGAAAGTGAAAAACTTAAATGCTACATAAAAGTCAAAGAAATGAAAATTGACCTTGTACCGTGGAGGCCATTTGTGACTTTGTCAGGAACTGCTCCAGTAGTGGGTCAGGAGGGACTGTGAGTAGGGAACGAACCTCAAGGAGCATCGCTATAAGAGGAACAGAGACTTTAAATGGGAGCAGGAAGGCAGTGGACAGCATAGAGGAAACGTGTTTATGTGATGTCAGACGTAACCACTAGCAGAGACGAATGAAAGAGACTGAGAAAGCGAGGTGGTAGAGAACACATGGATATAGAAATCATTTAGAATTACTGCAGGAGGGAGTTCCCTGATGGTGTAGTGGCTTAAGGCTTCATCGCTGGCACTGTCAGCACTGCGGCCTAAGTTCAATTCCCGGCCAGGGAGCTACCCACATACCAAAAAAAAAAAAAAAAAAAAGAATTACGGCAGGAGAAATGAGAGTGAGCTGGGAGCTGCAGTCTTTATGGAATGAGAGAGATTTGTAACTGCAGTGCGGTAATAGCAGTGGCACCTGATTGTATGAGCTTCAGAGCGAAGTAGCTTGTACAGGGAGGGAGGAACAGTGGCCTAGAGCAACAGTGGGAAGCAAGCAGGATACCTGTGCCCTGCCCTGAGGCCCCACTACAGGGAGCATGGTAGAGAGGGGTCTGGGGGATAATGCCCTCTGGGAAGATCCAAGACCCAACTTGAAGCATAAGGCAGGAAGGTGAAGTGATTGGTCAGAGGTGAGGTTGAAGATCGGGAAAACTGTACTGATGATGACACCCCATGAGTTACCAAAGCAGAGCATCTCTGGGGAATGATCGGAGCTTCCGTGGTGCTCACAGCTGCAAGTGGGTAAGACGTACTTTGGGAGAATGTGTACAGTGAGCAGAGATGACCCAGAATCAGGGTTGGAGGAACTGGCACGTAGGGGTCAAGTCAAGGAGAGGGAAAGAGTGCCTGGAGGTATGGCAGTGAAACCAGAGAGGACAGTATGGAAGTCGAGAGTCGAGA
The DNA here is from genome assembly GCA_004026885.1 of Lyroderma lyra. Lineage (NCBI taxonomy): Eukaryota > Metazoa > Chordata > Mammalia > Chiroptera > Megadermatidae > Lyroderma > Lyroderma lyra. The sequence goes on from PVJL010000678.1 coordinate 112,484, forward strand.
GCAGAGACCTTTAAGAAGGATGGCGTGGTCAAGTAAGAGAAGGAAATGAGGAGGAATCCTTTAGAATTGGTCTGCTGACCTTAGTAAGAAGAGGGTGTGTGAGAGGTGAGGAAGTAGAGAAAGCTTGGCCATGAGGGGAATGGAGAAAACTTGATAGCTGAGTGGGGGCCAGAATGGGGTGATGGAAAGGGGCAGGCCTGGGAAGAGCATATGTGAATGTTGATGGAAGGCTCTGGAAAAAGGAGAGATGGATGCAGGAGGGATATACTTGAGAAAGTCAGCGATTGGCCTTTAATTGCTAGAAAGAGACCTCTTTGAAGAAGGATGTGGATAATAGGGTAGATGAGGTGATGGGAAGTTAGGGCATTTGCAGCCTGTGTTTCCAGAGCTGCTGCATAGCAGGAGTCTGCCCTCATCCTAGCAGGAAGCAGCAACAGGAGTAAAGGAAGGGGGCCTACCCATATTTATTAAGGTCACTGTAGTTTGAGGCTGTAGTTACATATGTGGAGGCCACGTTCCACCACGGGTAATGGGAGTGTGTGGTGTGAATGTTCATTATAGTGGAGTTTGATTGCATGGAATATTCTTCTATAAATGGACTACCAAGTTTGGAAATGCCTCCATTCAATGGAGAGTCATATAATAAGCTGTGTTTTATAATGTAATGTGTTTTGGAATGTAAAAATTGGTCTGAATATGTTTATTCGCAATTTTCAAATTGGGAGAGTTCATCTGGAAACTATTTCTATATATTTCAGTGCAACAATCAGTAGGAAAGAAAAAGCATAAACTTTTCAAACAAATGTAATTTTTTTTTTTTAACAGGAAGACCTCCGGCGATACACTGGAGCTGATGGAAGAGTCACTGGATATAAATCTGTTGAATAAAGCAGTTCGCCTCAAGTTCCAAAATTGCAGCCTCTTACCGGGAGGGGTTCATGTCTCTGAAACTAAGAATCATGTGATAATCTTGATATTAACCAATCAAACAGTACACAGGTTGCTCTTACCACACCCTTCCCGGATGTATAGGAGTGTAAGTTGGTTAAGTCCCTTATTTCCCAGATTCCTCTGGCTCATACCTGAGTGCTAGAGGAATAGCCTTTGTAATTGAAGGAAATTTGGATTCCTTGTTAGCCCTAACCACGCGTACTTTGATAGATACTATTTAAATGACCAGACGTGTTGTAAATTGAAGAAATAGTTTTCGTTAAAAAGGATAGCTTTCTTTATAAGCTGGGTAATTTTTTACTTTTAAAAGCTTAGGAGTTCCCTGCTGGTGTAATGGCTGGGCTTGGGCACTGTCAACGCGGTGGCTTGGGTTCGATTCCCAGCCAGGGAACTACCCCATAAAAACAAACAAAAACAAAAAAAGCTTTTATATTAGTTGAGAAGAACTTTGCAAACTTCAGTTTATTCTGATTTAACAGATTTTTTCTTTTTAATTATTTCACAGGATTTGGTAGTTGAAAGTCAGATGCAGTCGATATTCACTGACATTGGAAAAGTTGACTTCAGGGATCCTTGCAACTATCAGTTAATCCCAGCAGTCCCTGGGCTCCCCCCTAATTCTACCACCTCGGTGGCCTGGCTTAGCAATGACGGGGAGGCTCTGTTTGCTCTTCCGTCTGCTGCTGGGGGAGTCTTCGTCATTAAACTACCTCCTTACGACATACCTGGTAAGGATGGGAACTGTGTGTTACCAAGACTGCTCATGATTGCACCCTTCTTGCCTTTGGGTTTCGCAAAGTATCATCAGGTGTACTGGATATCACTGGTCTGTTTTCAATCTCATAGGGTTGGTGTCAGTGGTGGAACTGAAACAGAGTTCAGTGATGCAACGATTGCTCATAGGCTGGGTGCCTACAGCTATCAGGTGAGTGGTGTCTGGCAGGTAAATCAAAGGGTCTAAGCATTTCATCTTTTTGCGTGAGTCAGCACCGGTTAGCGCTTCTAGTCTTTCTCCAAGGCAGATAAAGATGACAGGAGAAGCATCTGCATGACATCACACTCCATCTGAGGCGAGCCATAGTCCAGAGACAGCGGAAACTAGCTCACTGTATATACCCTCTGAATCTCCTGCTCAGCGCCCGCCCCTGACTGACCAAATCAGTCTTGCGTAATATTAGGAATAAGTTTCTGATGGTCCCAACAGTCGTCCATTGTTACGTAAAGCCTTTTAAAATTTTTCACAATAATTAATCGGTTATGAATCAAATAGAAAATGTGGTGATCTTACACCCACATATAAACACTTGCTCCTTCTGTTGATTAAGACTGTACATTTATAATCGTATCTCTTAAATTGCAAATTCTAACAGGCAGTTTGCAAGAGTAAAACGAGTAAAACTCAGGGAGTTCCCTGGTGGTGTAGTGGCTAAGGCTTCAGCGCTGTCAGCACTGTGGCCTGGGTTCAATTCCCAGCCAGGGAACTACCCACATTAAAAAAAAAAAAAAAAAAAGACTAAAACTCTAAAACTTGGCCCTTTGTTCTTAGAGGCGATCAGGGACCGTCAGATCGTCCTCTCAGCCTTGCGGTTCACTGTGTTGAGCACAACGCCTTCATCTTTGCTCTATGCCAGGATCACAAACTACGAATGTGGTCTTACAAGGTAAATGCTGCGTTTATAGCTACTCTAAGTGCAGATAGGATCATGAGTTGTGAAATAACTGCAGTAAATCTTAACTGCTTCTCTTAGGTTCTCGATCACTTAATTTGAAAATTATAGGCCATTTCCAGATTTAGGCAGTTTTCATTTGGCTTTATTTTTCATACATTTCTTCCCTAACTCTTTGTCATTTTATTTTGAAAATTATGAGTCCTGGAGTTCCGTGGTGGTATAGTAGCTTAAGGCTTTGGCGCTGGCTGTCAATGCTGTGGCCTGGGTTCGATTCCCAGCCAAGGAACTACCCACATACAAAAAAAGAAAAAGAAAAAGAAAATTATGAGTCCTATAAAAAAGTTGAAATAATAGGACAGAGTATACCTTTCACTTAAAAGGAACATATTTGCTTTTGAAATGCAAATTGGTAAAATCATTCTCAGGATTCACAAACAAAACAGCTGATAATTTTATCTGTCAGACAGAGATCATTTTATTTGGCCCTAAAAAAGCAACCTGTGCAGTTCTTCAGCAGCTAGACTAGGTAGAATGCTAGATATAATGGATGTGTATCTTTTACAAAGCAGGGGATTTGTTTTCTAACCTAAATGTTCTTTGCTGCCGCTTGTTAACCTTGAGCAGGACCAAATGTGCCTGATGGTAGCTGACATGCTGGAGTACATTCCTGTGAATAAAGACCTTCGGCTCACTGCTGGGACTGGACACAAACTACGACTTGCTTATTCCCCTTCCATGGGACTCTACCTCGGAGTATACATGCATGCACCAAAACGAGGACAGGTATGCAACACATGACGGGTATCAAGTTATTCTGGATGTACTGATGTGGGGACGTAGCTGTAGACAACTTGAGTTAATTTCAGCTCTTCACACCAACCTAGATGTCTCATGTATTGTTTCCGCTGAGATGGCAGATTTTGTACTGATAGGTGAATTAAAAGGTCTTGAGGGAGAAGTCAGGATAAAAGGGAGTAGAGAGTTTAAAGGAATGTAAAAGGAAAAGTTTACCAAAACCAAACAAGAAAGAGCAGATTTAGAAATCTGAAAAAATGGAGTTATGAAAGGGATGTAGGTGTTAAATGATTGAGAAGTTAATTTTTAGAAATAATTTTGCTTATCATTCAAACACTAACTGTGGTATGTAGATGAGTATTTAGGATGTAATACAATGGTGTAGTCATATAATAAAAAGTCCTTTGTTGGGTATTGTTTATTCCGCACAGTGCCAGGCCCTTTATGTACGTTAATCACAAACACACTGTGCTATGCTGAGCTTACGCTTCACCTGTTACCCATTTGGTCTTACTAATGTTCAGGTGTGGTTTGTCCCCCTCACTCTGCTGGAGCTCTGGTTCACCATGCTGGTTGCTGCTCCCCCTGGGTCCCACTTGTCTGTTAGGCTCTGATAGTTCACTGCAGATTGCCCATTAATATGGATGCCCTCCACACCCTTTTTGGGCCCTGACACCTACACTAGTCCACCCCCATGTCATGGACCCTCCTCACCTTCTTGGGCTCTAATCCCCAGTGCAGGCTGCCACTCTGTGTGAGCAGCTAGATGAAAGGGTACATATGTAGGGCAGGGTGAGGTCCAGAAAGGTTCTTAGTGCAAGGACTTCTGTCCCCAGGGTATTGAGGTGTGCCACCCTCCCAGCACATGGATGTGTTCACCAATCTGGAAGCTCTCCATGTCCTGGACAATAGGAATTTTTATGGAGGCTTCATCACAGAGACATGATTCATTCTTTATTAACTTAATCTCTAGCCTCTCTCCCCTCCCTGAAGGATGGGGACTGGGGCTGAAAGTTCCAAGCTTCTAATCCTGGCTTGGTCTTTCTGATGACCAGCCCCCATCCTAAAGCTATCTGGGAGTCACCTCATCCTTGACACCCAGGAAGGTCCAAGGGATTTAGGATCTCTGTGTCAGGAACTTAATCAAATACCAAGTATTAGAACAAAAGATGCTCCTAACACCCTGTCACTCGGAATTACAAGGGCTCTACAGGAGTAGAGACCTGTACATGTATTTCTTACTATTGCACAGATTCTAATAGATTGTGTTGGCTCTATAGATTATACTGGAAACTATTATCATCTTAGCAGTATTGAATCTTCTGGTCCATGAACATGGGATGCTTTTCCATTTATTTAGATCTTTACTTTTATTTTTTCCACAATGTTTTGTAGTTTTTATTTTTATTATTATTTTTTTAAAGGTTTTCCTTTTTTTTTTTTTTTTTTTTTAATGTGGGTAGCTCTCTGGATGGGAATTGAACCCAGGCCGCAGCGCTGATAGTACCGGAGCCTTAAGCCACTACACCACCAGAGAACTCCCTTTGTAGTTTTTAGAGTATAAGTTTTGCAGTTCTTTGAATCACTTTATTCTTAGGCATTTTATTCTTTTTGATGCTATTGTAAATGGAATTATTTTCTTAATTTCATTTTATGATTACTTTTTACAAGTTTATAAGAAACAATTGATTTTTGTATATTGGTCTTGTATTCTGCAACTTTACTGAATTCTTTTTGTTTTAATGTGGATAGTTCCCTGGCTGGGAATCAAACCCAGGCCACAGCGTTGACAGCACCAAAGCCTAGCCACTACACCACCAGGGAGCTCCCTGAATTCTTACTAGTTCTAATAGTGTTATAGTGGAATCCTTAGGGCTTTCTATATACAAGATAATAGAACCTGCAAAGAAAGTTGTTTTTCTTTTCTTTTTTTTTTTTTTACTTAATTGCCCTAAAGAGATCCTCCAAAATAATTCAAAGCAGGGTCTCAGAGAGATATTCGTACATCCATGTTTATAGCAGCATTATTCGCAGTGGTCAAAGTTGGAAGCAACCCAAGTGTTCACTGATGAATGGATAAACAAAATATGGTATGTGCATAAATTGGAATATTATTCAGGCATGAAAAGGATCGAAGTTATGATTCATGTTGTAATATAGATGAACCTTCAGGGCACTGTGCTAAGTAAAATAAGCCAGTCACAAAAACACCAATAAGTGTTATGATTACACTTACATAAAGTACCTAGAGTAGTCAAGAGTCAGAGACAGGAAGCAGAACAGTGGTTGCCAAGGGCTCGGGAGAAGGAAATGGGAAGTTGAGTGAGGGATGCAGAGTTTCTGGTTTTGGAAGGTGAAAAAAGTTTGGGGGCTCAGTTGCACAATAATGTGAATGTACTTAACACCACGGAACTGTACACTTAAAAATGGTTAAGGTGATAAATGTGATGTGTATTTGACCACACTTTTTTAAAAATTGATTTCCGAGTGCTAATAACTTGTTTCGAAAACATAGCATGTTGATCATTTCAAGTAATACGTTATCAACCTGTGTATTAACAGTTCTGTATTTTCCAACTGGTGAGCACTGAGAGTAACCGCTACAGTCTGGATCACATTTCCTCCCTGTTCACTTCTCAGGTAGGTTGGATCATCCTTGGCATATTACACAAGCACAGGCTAACTCGACTGTGTTGTGATGGGATTGAAATAATAAAATGGAGCATTTCGTGATGTATTTCATTTGAGTTTTATCAGATTCATGTGGTGCTATCTTTTGTGTTATGCTTGCTTTTACCTCTCCTACTAATACAAATTTAAGTCGTTGTAAACTACTACCCTTTCTTATTTTAACCCTCCTTCTCCCCTCTCTTCCCCATTTCTTCCTAGGAGACGTTGATTGACTTTGCCTTAACCCCTACGGATATCTGGGCCCTGTGGCATGATGCTGAGAACCAAACAGTTGTGAAATACATCAACTTTGAACAGTAAGGATCCCTTAACCCCTGTCATACTGCCTTACCCAAGCTAAGAAGACAGGAGAGCTTTTTATGTAGAACCAAAGTCAAGTGTTTGAAGTTAAGTTCTGAACCCTGAGTTTGCCTATTGTTAACTGTTTTCTAAAATACCTTGTTTTGCGTTTTGTGTTTTTTTTTTTACCTTTTGGTTTTACGACAAAAGAGTAAGGGTTCTTAGGATTGGGGTGAGATAAAGAAAGTATCCTATTTTTTGAGAGACATAACACATATCCAAAATACTCCTAATCTGGGAAGGGTTTCTTTTTGCTTCTAAGCAAGGGCTGTTTCTGATATGCACAACTCCCAAAACACAGTGCAGTCCCTTGAGGTTCTCAGTTTCTTCATAAGATGAGAAACAGATTGTACAAGTACACTACTTCTCAAACTTTTTTAGAAACAGGAAACCCTTCTCTTCAAAAGCTAATGTACTTTTACATAACAAAACTAGTATTTTTATGAGTATAAAATTATAACAATTTAATGTGTTGATAATTTCTAATATTAGATACTTGGTATCTGATCTTTTTAAAGTACATGGTATTAGTTTAAAAATTTTTGAACAAAATACATTTTAAAAACCAACTCTGAATTCAACACTTGTGTATCCCCTGAAGCATCTGTGCAGGATTTCCTGGAACACAGCTTGATTATCTCTGGAACTAGACTAATTGAACCATCGGGGTCCCTCATAACCCCGTATTCTGGAATAAAATTCAAGGAATGGTTACCCCCAGATTGACCCCGAGAAGCCCCACCTCAGAAAATATGAGAGTACTCCCGATAGATGGCATTCAATAAAGTGGTAAAAAGGCAGTGTCTGGAGTTGGATGAGAGTTTGAATCCTGGTTTTGCAACTTACTAGCTGCGAAATGGGGTTAATACATCCTTCAAAGTTATAAGGCACACATAAATAATATCTAGAACTGCACCTAGTATAATGTCTAGCATATAGTAAACACAGAATGAAAATTAGCTATTATTTGTAGACTTGTGTTTTTTAATTTCAGGAAGGTATTAATATCTGATAAGAGTACTTCTATAGAACCAGACTCTGCTAAGAGATAAGTTTCTTTTTTCTGAAATCTTTTTAATAAAACTGATCAAGCAGTCATTGCAGAGGTTCAGTGATGGGCCTTCCGTGCCCAGATACTGCTAACAGCATAAGCTTTGTTTTTATTAATCATTTTTATGTAGGCTGATGGACATTTTTTCTCTGTAGTAATGTTGCAGGTCAATGGAATCCAGTTTTTATGCAGCCACTGCCAGAGGAAGAGATCATTATCAGAGAAGACCAAGACCCCAGAGTAAGCAATGCGGAAGTCTTACATAAGGGGGTGATTCACCCTGATCGTTAGTTTGGAACAACCAGTTATATTACAGCTCTTTCAGCTGCAGGTGAAAGAAACCCCCCTCAAAGGTTAAAAGCAGAATGTATTGGCTTATGCAGCTGAGAAGTTCAGTTACCTGGCTTCAGCCATGGCTGGATCACTGCTTTTGGGGCTTCATCTCTCCTTTGTCTCTATTCTGCTTTCTTCCTTGTTGCGTTCATTCTCAGGCAGGCTCTCTAGCTTACCTTTGAACCTGTGCATTCTGTGAAGGAAGCAACCCCAGAGGAAGAGAAAGGACCTCTGTCCCTGGTCCTGGAATAGACACTGGGCTGGCTTGAGTCGTGTGCTAATTCCTGACACAGTCGCTTTGATCAGAAGGAATAGAATATTCTGGCTTGTCGTGAGAAACATGTCCAGCCTGGGCCTTGCTGTGGTGGATGGTGGTGAAGTCAGTTCAGTATGGATAGTGGAGGAATGGTTGCCCAGAGAAAGACGAGGACTCTGTTAGAAAAGAAGGGCAAATGGATTCTGCACAGGCACAAAGGCTAGCTGTTCACTGTACAAGCCATGTTGGTATGTGCATATAAACTAGAAATAAGATAGATTCTGATAGAGGTACATACTATGAAGAAAATAACTCCTAAAAGGTAATGCCAGTCTTTTCCAGGGGTACCCTCAGGATAAATGGAAGTAAAGGTTTTCAGTTGGTACCTTATTGTTAAAATGAGATGAAAAATTACTGGCTGTGGGTCTGAAACAGTGACTGTATTGATTAGAAAACCCACTTTAAATATCTGAAATTGAAAATTGCTATGTTTTCAATCCCAAGAGTTTATTGGCACTTTACTTTTTTATCTAAAAGCCAAAATCATATGCTAATTATTAAAATCCTTGTTTTTCCTTCATTTTGGTAATTTTATCATCCCCTAGAACCTCATTAGAAGGAAGGAAACTTAAAGGAAGGTCAGTCAGGTTTGCTATTTACTGGCAAATCTAGTTTATGAAATTTGGTCAAAATAATTAGGCAATGTAGATTATCCATTTTATTCTCTCTACGTCATTTCCCCACTGGTGAGAGTTTTTTGTTTGTTTTTACATATAATGCCTCTTATTCTTGGTTCTTTTTCTTTAATATGTGAGCCATAAAATGAGTACTTTGTGAATGGTGTAGCAACCAGTTTAGTTTAATTGTTGTCCTACCAGTGTATATCGCCAGTAACCTATATTCACCCCTTCCTTTTAAGATTGTGTTGACAGAAGAATTGTCCCAACCTGTACAGATTTTGCTAAGGGTTTATTTGAGCCAAACTGACAACGTATGCCAGGGAGCAAAATCCCAAATGCTCCTGAGAATAACAGTTTTGCAACTTTTATGCATGTGAAATTAAGGAGGAAACATAAGGAAGGTTACATGGAGGTGGGAGGAAGCAAGTGGGGGATTGGATTACAGGGTAGTTAACAAGGTTATGTACTCTCTTCAGGATGGTTACAATTCCCAGGGGTCTGAAAAAGGCTTGCAAAGGTGTATTAGCCTAGAATGCACAGAAACAGTGGACAGGCCTGGCTCAAGGCAAAGATGAACTTTTACTAAAGTTACATGCCTGGGGTGTGACTACCCACCATGACCTGCCCAGTTAGGAGTTTATGATCAGATCACCCTGTGTGGTTACTTTCCTCTTTCTTTCCTGCACAGTTGGCACTTGACAAGCCATGTTTTCAGTAGAACCCAATGAGGTGCTCCCCGAGGAATGAGCACACAATCTCCAGAATAGTCCATCTAGTTGACTCAGAGGTGCTGCTTTTTTCACCTTCAGTGAAAGTACACCACTGCTCTACTACTTGTATTGCCCCAATATACAAGGGCCACGTTTCCATGTTTATATAATAGAAACTCAACTTTGGTCCTAATGTGTTGAATTCTTTCTTTGAATTTTTCTGATTTTTACCTTTTTAGAATGATATTAATTTTTGTTTTCATGTTCTAACAGGAGATGTATTTGCAAAATCTGTTTACACCAGGACGATTCATCAATGCAGCTTTATGCAAAGCCTTACAGGTCACTGAGAAAATATTTAATGTTTGTTTCAGACTTTCTCTTACTCTTATTATACAATTAATGATTAGTGTTAATTTTTGTTTTGCATGTACTAAACACTGAATGTATTTGTGCAACTGCATAATACTTTTAGGTTTTTTTATAGGTAGTATTTATAAATGTATTTATAAATACTATTATAATTTTTACAAATGTTCTTTCCATTAAGTCTCGCAGCAGGAAGGTAGGACGGTGCACTTTCCCAGTGACAAGTGAAGCAATGCCTGTAGTAAAAAGAGAAATGTGTGCCTACCCTATTGTAAAAAGACACCATACTACACTATACATAGTCTCTCTACTTGAAAGAAACTTAATATTTTCTTGGTTAGTTTTTGTGGTGCTCTGGTTTTGCCCTCTTGTTAGTATAATGCAGGTCTAACTTGATTCAGGTTCAAGAAAACTAAAAAAATCTAAGCTTCAGAGTCACTTGGTTTAAGAGATGCTTAAAACTTTACAAAAGGGTTCTTTATGTTAAAGACACTCAGACTTCCTAAGTTGCCATACTTATGGATTTAAAATAGAATGATCACTCAGAGACTGGAAAGGTCCCGTAGAATCTGATTGCGGCCTCTCACACAAAACACAAGGCTTCTCTGAAAGACGGCTTTTCAGCTTCTGGCTGTCCCTGCCTCCAGTGACGAGTATCTCACTGGCTCTTGTGAGAATAATTTTTCCCAAATTATGGCATTTAAAAGTTCTCACTATTGGATCAAATTAACCCCCATCCTTTTGGCTTCTTTCTTTTGGAACTTATTGAACAAGTCTCTCTTCAATAAAGTAACCCTTCAGGTATTTTAAGACTCTTTTCATGTTGTCTTTCTCCAGAAAGTTCAACTTTCTCTCAGGTGATACACTTGTAGATTCCAGACCTTTGACTGCTCTTCTAGATACATTCTTGAATATCTGGCTATTATTGCATGTTTTCTATTTTCTCTCTGATAAAACTTCAGAAGGGCATGGTCACTTCCCCCTGAGGTGTTTTTTTCTTTCATCTCATCAGCACTTTCTCCTTATTAATCAATCAGGCGTTTATCAGATGCTTTCCTTTAGCAGACTCATTCCCGATAGTGAGCCACCCCATCCTCCTCTAGCTATCCTTTGTGCCAGTCTCACGGCGTGTGTGTTTGGTATCATCTAATGTCTTCCCTTTAGCTGAGTAATAGCCATTCTGTTTCCTTTTGCTTTTTGTAATGATCCAGATGTATCTTATTATAATTCTTTCAGATTCATGGATTTCTATAGTTTATTCTGGTCTATAGAAACAATCTCAAATTTGATGTGCTTTCACTTACAGAAATTATTTGCACTATGTATTCCAGTCATGTCTAGTTTCTACTGTATTGTTTTATAGTGCCTTCTTAATTAGAGTATTTTTTTATTCAGTTTTGGGTATTTATATAATCCTCTTACATGTGTCTTTTAATTTCAGATTTTCTGTCGAGGAACAGAGAGAAATTTAGATCTTTCCTGGAATGAACTAAAGAAAGAAATTACTCTAGCTGTTGAAAGTGAGGTGAGATTTGGGTAAAGAAAAAATATATTCTTCCATTTTGATATTGGCAGATTGATACTAAGGAATTGTTCAGATTGTTCGCTGGACCTTGTTAGTAGGAAGTATAAACTAGAGAATTAGATACATATTTACATAGTATATGGCATGTAATGTATAAGGAATATTCATTTGGCTTTAGCTTAGTAAAGTAATATTAAACAGTTATGTTTTGAAGGTAGAGCGATCTTGGATGGTATCAAGTTTCTTTTTTTTTTTTTCCTTTGCCAGCTCCAAGGAAGTGTAACAGAGTATGAATTTTCCCAGGAGGAGTTTCGAAATTTACAGCAGGAATTCTGGTGCAAGTTTTATGCCTGCTGTCTTCAGTATCAAGAAGCCCTCTCTCATCCACTTGCCCTCCATTTGAATCCACACACAAACATGGTGTGCCTACTGAAAAAAGTAAGGGAGCTGAAATGTAATGAAAAACTCCTTTGACAGTTCAGTGGGTCCTTCACAATGCTAATATGCTTGCTGTATGGTGCTGTTGGCTTTTACAACTTTGTTTTGTTTCTGGTTTTTTCCTAAAATTATAGTTCATTTGTATTTAGTTTTCTGCATTATTTATATGTTTTGCATTTCATTTTATTTACCTTTTATATTGAAGTGACTTCAAAGTTAAGGTAAGAATAGCACAAAGAATTTCTGTACCCGGATTCACCATTTAACTTCCATGTGCTTCTATAATTTTTTTTTTCCTGAACCAGTTAAGAGTTGTAGATGCCATGCCCCATTATCCTTACATATTTTAGCATGTATCCAAGATCAAGGATATTCTTACCACAGCACAATTTAAAGATCAGGCAGTTTTCTACTCATACTATATAGTTCATGTTTTACCAGTTGTGCCTGAATTATTTTTCTTGATCTAGGGTCCAAACCTAGATCTTGCATATTTTTATTGTCATGTTTCTTTAGCTTCATCTTGAACTGTTGTCAGCCTTTCTTTGTATTTCCTGACACTGATATGTTTTGAAGACTGTGCCTGTTGCTTTGTAGAGTGTCCGTCAATTTGGATTTGTCTGATGCTTCTGTATGATAAGATTCGGGTCTCAATTATTTTATATCTTTAAACATTTACTGAAAAGAATGTAACTGGAAGATTCTGTCTCCAGGGGTACCTGTCCTACCTTGTGCCTTCCTCCTTAGTGGATCATTTGTATCTCCTGCCTGATGAGAACCTTTTGACAGAGGATGAGACAACCATATCTGATGGTAATAATTAGTGTTATGTCCATATTTATCCCCTTCCTACATGAAACCTACACTTTGTTTCAAATGGATGCAAAAACATTGATTGCCACTGACCTTTCCTGGTCAATTTAACCACTCTGTAGATATTTTAGGGAAAACTGAAGAGGCCTGAGCATCTCCAAGACCTCAGATCCTTGGTGTTTAATTATTAATATTTTCTTTTAGTGGGAAATATTTTTAATGATCAGTAATTCTTCACTGGCTTGAGACATGAAATTTAACTTTCTCTTACTCATAGATGTGACTGTTGCTCGGGATGTCATGTGTCTTATAAAATGCCTGCGACTGATTGGAGAGTCAGTGACGGTGGATATGTCAGTAGTAATGGAAATGAGTTGTTACAACCTACAGTCACCAGAAAAGGCTGCAGAACAGATTCTGGAAGATCTGATCACTATTGATACGTAAGGAGAATTTAGGGTAAAGTGCATTTCCTAATGAAAATTTAGCAATTATTAGTGCCAAAGTCAGGTTTTTTGTGTACATTCAAGTATGTACAAAGTAGTGGCTTAAAGTTACAGTGAGGAGTTCCCTGGTTGTGTAGTGGCTAAGGCTTCAGAGCCATCAATGCTGCAGCCTGGCTATTAACTATGAACTGACCTATAAACTCTAAAAAAGAAAAGTATTTTTCTCACATTCATATTGTCTGTCATTTGTGAAAAAAATGAGAAATTTGCTACTTGGAGTGAAAGCAAATTATATGCCAGAGTGATTACCTCCACTCCTTTATTCTGTGGCTGGTTTTCCTGTTTCATAGGGCATTTAGCTTTCAGGACTTATACAGAGTTTCTCTTATGTGTTCTTGGTAGTAAAAGAGTTTTCTAATTGTCTTTATAGAGAAAATGTGATGGAGGATATTTGTAGTAAACTGCAAGAGATTAGGAACCCAATCCATGCCATTGGACTTCTTATTCGGGAAATGGATTATGAGACCGAAGTGGAAATGGAAAAGGGATTCAATCCAGGTAAATGACAAAACAACAAATGTCCTCTTTGATTTAGAGAAAACAATGATGCATTTAACTTTTTTATTATTACTTTTTTTTAATTACAGCTCAGCCTTTGAATGTTCGAATGAATCTCTCCCAGCTCTATGGCAGCAGCACAGCAGGGTATATTGCCTGCAGAGGTGTTTGTAAGATGGCCAGCACTCGCTTCCTCATCTGCCGAGACCTTCTGATCTTACAGCAGCTGTTAATGAGGCTAGGAGATGCAGTAAGTACTACTTGAGGGAAAAGTTGTAAAACTGAAAACCTGGTGTAGACCTGCAGGCACGTAGCAGAATGTCGGCTCTACGAGCACAGCGACTTTTGTCTTTGTTCACTGCTCTGTCCCCCATGCTTGGCCCTTACTAGGTGCTTTATAAATAGTTGTTGAATTAGGAATGAGTAAGCATCGTAATCTAAAATTACAGATCAAGAACATACATGGAGGAGATTGTTTCGCTATTATCCTTTGTAAGTAGAGTGGTGGGAGATTTTCTCAGGTTGGCTGTCCCAAAATCAAGTATGGTTAGTACTACGTTGGATGTGACAGCTGGGTACCATTTAGTGTGGAGGAGAGGGGAAGGACAAGTCAAAGAACTGCTCTCTTTCTGCAGCACCCTAAACACAGCTTTGAGGTCACAGAGTTTGTCTTTAGGGTCCTTTTCCATCCTACTCTTCTTAGGCTGCCAGACTCTAAAGACTCTACACCAGACACCCTTGTCTCCCATCCTACTGAGCATTCCGTTTTTAAAACTCACCTTTCTGCACACAGTTGGAAGTCTTTCTCTCTCCATAAGTAAGCTCTTCTGAGCCTGACAAGGAAGCAACCTGACTAAACTAATTCATGCAAATAACTGAAAGGCCTTTGGTAGTTCCAGAGATATTAATACTTTTAAAACCAGAATTTGGGGGAGATCCCTGGTGGTATAGTGGCTAAGGCTCCGGCGCTGTCAGCGCTGCGGCCTGGGTTCGATTCCCAGTCAGGGAAGTACCCACATTAAAAAAAACAAAAAACAGAATTGATTAACTCATATACATTGCTAATGGTAGAATTTTAGGAAAAACATTTAGGAAGATGATTTGTTTAGCACCCTCAAGGAGAAACAAGGACCTTTCCTGAGAGTCTCACTTAGGGCAGCACTTACTAAGTTCTTTTCAGTCTTTATAGATTCTTTCATTTCTTTAAGGTTTTTTGGTTTTTTAAAATATTAACCCTTATCATTTTTCTTCTAAACACAGAAATAACAGATTCATTGAAGACTCTTTATATGTATTCCTTGACATGTAAACTGAAAAAATGAAAATTTATCTGTAACCTATGCAGTGATAACCACTATTTACATTTTGGTGTATACCTTTTGTCCTGTGCAAATCGGGGTTTTTTGTTTGTCTTATTTATAAAATTAGGATATGCTACATAATATTATTTGTAATCTGGTGGTTATTCTATTTTACAAATTTCATCAGCATTTTCACATTAAGTTTTCTATAATATTTTTAATAGTTATCTAATACAATTTTTTTTGTTTTGTTTTTTGTTTTTTGCTTTTTTTTTTTGGTATATGGGTAGCTCCCTGACTGGGAATCGAACCCAGGCCGCAGCGCTGACAGCGCCAACACCGAAGCCTTAAGCCACTACACCATCAGGGAACTCCCTATCTAATACAATTTTAATTTATTTAGCCAGTCCCATTTTGGCCATCCAGGTTGTTGCCAGTTTTTCCTTATATAGCTGTAAGTTTCTATACACCTTTGATTCTATCTCTAGAATAAAGTCTAAGAACTAAAATTGATGGGTCACACAGGCTACCCATACCTTTAAGGCTTTTAGTAGTATTGCCAAATTTTCCTCTAATGGTCATACTTACTTTTACCCAAGACCAGAAGCATAACAAGAGACTTGGATTGCCTTATACCTCTTTTTGAATTCTGAACCCCCAGATTTAATGAAAGTTAAGCTTTTCAATGTTTTTTTTTCACCATCAGCTCCCATCACTTGGTGAACTGTTGATCATTTCCATATCGTTAAATGTTTGGGTAGATGTTTTTGTCACCTGCCACCCTAAAATATAATAGGCGTATTGCTTTTATTTATATATATATATGTTACTTTTTTGTATGCCCTTTGTAACAATGTTTGCTATTATATTTTACCTCCACCTGAACCTCAGGGGTTATCATTACTAATTTCTGTTTCCTGTCTCACCCACCCACCCGTCATGTGTAGGTGATTTTGGGAACTGGTCAGCTCTTTCAAGCTCAGCAAGACCTACTACATCGAACAGCTCCCCTACTCTTATCTTATTACCTCATTAAGTGGGGAAGTCAGTGCGTGGCAACTGATGTTCCAGTTGACACACTGTGAGTTTCATTATTGTAATTATTATTAAAATAAATTGAGTTTAATTATTTCCTTCATTGTCTCATAAGAAAAAATACTGTAAACATGCTGTTACATGTTTTGCCTTTAACAATCAGAGAGCTTTTAGATACTTCATTTTCTAAAGGTTGAAGGCATCCTAACAAGAATGAAAATGATAAATATATATTATTATATATGTGTGTGTATAATGTAGAGATAAATCCTGTTGAAGGCAAAATAATAAAATGAGGTCAGAGGGAAAGTTAAACTACACGTAAAAATGTTGTGCTACTTATTAAAGATAGGCTGAGATTCTTTATAACCAAAAAAATGTAAAGAATATCCAACACTTAAAGGATTCATCTTTTTTTTAATCTTCGTTAAATTTAGTGGGATGACATTGGTTAGTAAAATTATATAGGTTTCAAGTGTACATCTCTATAATACATCATCTGTATATTGCATTGTGTGTTCACCACGCACAGTTCTCCTTCCATCACCATATACTTGACCCTCTCCTCCCACCCTCCTTCCCCCTTACCCTTTGGTGTCCACTAAACTGTTGTCTTTGTCTATGAATTTTTATTTGTTTGTTTCTTTGTCTTGTTCATTTGTTGCCTTCAGTTTTACATGCCATATGAGTAAAGTCTTCATTCTTGACTGTTTCTGTCTGACTTACTTCGCTTAGCATGATAACCTCAAGATCCATCCATGTTGTCGTATTTGGCAGTATTTTATCTTATGGCTGAGTCACACTCCGTTGAGTGTATGTCCCACATCTTCTTTATCCAGTCATCTATCGAAGGATGCTTTGGTTGTTTCCATGTCCTGGCCACTGTGAATAATGCTGCAGTGAACATAGGCGTTCATATGTCTTTATGGATAAATGTTTTCAGGGGTTTCTTTGGGTAGATACCAGAAGTGGGATTGCTGGGTCATATGATAATTTTATTCTTATTTTTTTGAGAAACCTTCATACTGTTTTCCATAGCGGCTGTACCAATTTACATTGCCACCAGCATCACATGAGGGTTCCTTTTTCTTCACAACCTCCCCAATATTTGTTATTACTTATCTTGTTGATAATAACCATTTTAATAGGTGTAAGGTGGTGCCTCATTGTGGTTTTGATTTGTATTTCCCAGGGGGATTCACATTTTCAGTAAGATAAGCCATCCTGTTTTCTCTGGTAGGCTAAAGCTTTTCATGGCATGGAAATCTAAGAGAAATTTATGCTCTGACTTTTCATGGAAGGATCACTGAGTGATACCATGGGCAACAATCGAAACTATGACACGTTTTTCAGAGTTTTCTCATGCTTTCAATGGAGTGTTCATGTGCAATTTGTTCTTACACGGACAGTGTTCATAATAGTGTAACTTGTTGAAAGTAATATATGGCATAGAAGTTATTGGTTTTTTTTCCCCCTTTTCTCACAGGGAGTCTAATCTCCAACACTTATCAGTGCTGGAACTAACTGACTCGGGTGCTTTAGTGGCCAATAAGTTTGGTAAGGACTGGACTGTTTATGCATTTGATTTTTTTTAAATTTGGCATTTATTGTATATTATTAACCCTACCAGACCTGAGGCCCTGAACCTAACTGTCCCCTATACCTGAGCATTAAAGAGAAAAAACCAACATGATATAGAAAAATGTTAGCTACATGCAAACAAGTGGTTAGAATAAGATGGAACTTGGAGTCATTGTTGTCACGTACTAGGCAACGTACCAAAAATTAGGTCCAGCGGTCTAGCGGCAGATTCAGAAATGACCGAAAAATCGGTACAGCGGGCTGGGAGGGTTAAGGACTTTTGCCACCTTTGCTATAGAAAATTTTACTAGAATCTACTTTCACTTTGAGAGGGTATAAACAAGCTGTGGCCTAGACCTCTGGTTGGGACAAAGGGTCTTGTGAAACCATACTCCCAGATTAGGCATAAATTAGGGGGTGTTGCATATATATGTATGCACACTGCTGCTTTTACATTGTTTAGCGATACTCCAGTGATGTACTCAACAAAGTAGCTTTTGTAATCTTGTCTTGATCAGCAAATACTCAAAAGGAGCATCTCTCATGTTTGAGAACCTTTATGGAGAATTTGTTTTGTGTTATTCTGCTATAAAAGTTGGAATCTTGGGACTATATTTATTATAAACACTTTCCAGATGAGACACTTTTAGGTCTAGTGAGACCAGTGAAAAGAAATTAGTACAAATTACTACAGTGTTGATATAGATGGCCTTTTTTATTGCATTTGTACAGTACTTCACAGTTTATAAACTGCCCTTATTTATTATATTGTCATTGATTACAAGTGATACATTTTATATTTTATGTTTTGAAATAATAAATGTTCTTTGTTAAAAGCATAAAATGAGTTGGTAGACTGTCTTAACTGCAAATTGATACTACTCTTACAAGTTAGTAATTGTTATAACTTTTTCTTTTTAAGTGTCTAGCCCTCAGACAATTGTGGAATTATTCTTCCAAGAAGTTGCAAGAAAACACATTATATCTCATCTCTTCTCTCAACCAAAGGCACCTCTGAGCCAAACTGGATTGAATTGGCCTCAGATGATTACTGCAGTTACCAGTTATTTATTGCAGCTCTTGTATCCTTTTATTTAAAAGCCAATTGAAAGGTTTCTTCTATCCTAAATAGTCTAAGGTTCTTATTCTGCCTGTGTACAATAAAGCTTTTAGGAGTTCCCTGGTGGTGTAGTGGCTAGGCTTCGGCACTCTCAACACCGTGATCTGGGTTCGATTCCCAGCCAGGGAGCTACCAAAAAAAAAAAAAAAAAAAAAAGATTTTAATGCAGTTGGGTGCTTATCCCAACAAGAGATGTTAATACTTATTTTCAGATATGATCCCGATTTTTATTTTATTTTGTTTTGATTTTTTGCTCAGGAGTTGAGCCAGATTTTATTGGTGTGCACAAATTTAATATTATACCTAGATCTCTTTTAAAGCATTATACGCTCATCAAATAGTCATTGAATGGTTCTATATACCAGGCATGTTAGGTGCTGGGTGTTTACTAGTACCAACAGTAGTCTTGTGTAATTTATCAGCTAGAATTAGAAATGACCACCCAGGGATGAAAAAACATGCTTTAGCCCATAGTTAATTGAGTTCTAACCTAAGTGACTAGAATCCTAGTATATAACCTTTTCAGTGTGTTTGTCAAATCCTAAGGTTGTATAGTTACATCGAAAGAACATGTGCTCTGCCACCTGCTCTTTACCTTCTTTTTTAAAAAATGAGCCCATTTCATGGAGTTTGATTGCCCAATGTGTATGTTTAAGTTTTGCGACAAAAGTAAAAACTCTCCTTAACCAATGGCTTAGATGGCCTAGCAATCCCGGTTGCCTCTTTCTAGAATGTTTGATGGGCAATTGCCAATATGTACAATTACAGGTGAGTACTGTTAAATACTTTAGGTTTAATTATTCTTGTAAAGAGTGAGATTTCTGGAATCTTTTTCTTTATAAATGTTATTTTTATTTTAATTAGGCTGATAATAAGAACCTCAATATTTTGTACTCAGTTGCACCAAAACATACTCTAGAGAGATTTTTAATTCTCCCTATTAGGTTCTCTTTGTAGTAAAACAAACATACCATTGTTTTCATAGAAACCTTCATTGGAATCTAGTCACTGAACCAGTAAATACCGGAAGTTGGAAGATTGCTAAGATGGAAAGATATATGTGTGTTTATGTGTGTTGGTATTATTGGGGTCCTACTTGCTTTCTCAGTGTCTAGTAGCCTAATATAAGATTTGATTAACAGAATTAGGTTTTACTGTCCAGGTGATTTCACATAATACAACTTTTGTGTTGACTGACCACCATCTTCTCCCACTCTGTGAAGAACTTGGAAATGAGTATCTTCTTAAGTAGTATTTACTTTCTTAATCAGAAAGCACCTTTTATGTCTTTAAGGATTATATTCAGCTGCTTCATCCCTGGTGTCAAGTCAACGTTGGTTCCTGCCGATTTATGCTGGGGCAGTGTTACCTGGTTACAGGAGAGGGACAGAAGGTAAACTGCATTTGACTGATGAACAAACTTTAATGCAAGGAAGACACTTAGTTTCCATCTAGGGTTGGAGGAGATGGCATAGAATCCTCTAAAGGGGAAAAAAAAAAAAAAATCCTCTAAAGGTAAAGAAGATTACTAGTGCCATCCAGACTGTTCAGCTTCAAGTACTTAGCACATTAGTTAGAATACAGGAAAATATGCAGAAGAAAATAGTAAAACTCTCCTGCCACTATGCAGGTGTTTTTAGGGATACAGTTTTTTAAATAAAATTTATTTCTCAATCATGTTTTCATTGTATCTTTTAGTAATGCTGCTGCTTTCCCCATTAAACAATCATATATATACTTACCACTCAAATTCTACAAATGTTAGCATGTTGCTACAGTTGCTTTATTACATATTTATCCATCAATTAGCATGTTAGTGTACTTATTAATTTAATAGCATTTAAGTTAAAACAGATAAATTAAAGGAATAGTAAGTAATACATCAGATAGAATTTAGAATAGCAGAAATTATGAATGTAGTCAACAGTCTTAAATAATTCGGGGGGTATTTTTGGTTTGCCTTAGCACACAAGCACTTGGACGGTTCGGTGTAAGAATTTGGACGGTTCGGTGTAAGTCACTTTGTATTTTTCCCTTTCTCCAGGCACTGGAATGTTTCTGCCAGGCAGCATCTGAAGTGGGCAAAGAAGAGTTCTTGGATCGCTTGATCCGGTCAGAGGATGGGGAGACAGTGTCCACCCCCAGGCTGCAGTATTACGATAAGGTACCTTAGGCCATTGTCTGGCCCTTCTTCTACCACCCTGGGTAGCAATGTACCTAAAATACAATGCTTGGGGATTTTGGGAAAATAATATAAAAAATGTTATTGTTCCCTGAACTTCCACCAAGTAAAGAGAAAATGAATTTGCCTAAAGAAGTTGAAGAAACTTGTTTTTGTTTTTGTTTTTTTTTTTACAAAACTTTAATGTCATTTTCTGTTATTTTACTCGTTGGTGAAGAGGTTATTTATTTATTTATTTTTTATGTGGGTAGCTCCCTGGCTGGGAATTGAACCCAGGCTGCAGCATTGACAGTGCTGAAGCCTTAGTCACTCCACCATCAGGGAACTCCCCGAAGAAACTTGTTTTTTATTAAATTTGATAAATGTTTTTAACTTAAACTCAGCTATAACACTACTGACTGACCTTGCTGCCTCGTACAAGCCAAGCACATACTCTTTTTCCTTCAGGACCTTTTTACCTGCTGTTCCTCAGCCTGGGGTACACTTTCTCTGTAGTCAAGTTTGTCATGCCTTCGTGTCATTCAGGTCTCTACTCATGTGTCACCTCAGTGCGTTCCTCCCTGCCTCACCTGTGTGGAATAACTCCAGTGCTCATGGTCTCAGGCGTGCTTGTTTTCTCGCTCCCTTACGTGCTCCCATGCAGACGGAGGCACTGTGGGCAGTCCCTATGCCTACTTTATTTTTCTTTTTAACATTTAACTGTGCTTGACGTTTTATTTTCAATATTTCTGTGTTATTTGTTATTTGGATTTCCCACCAAAATAAATGTGATTAAGTGTAGGCTTCACTGCTTTGTTTATTGTGTGTTAAAGAGATAAATGAATTTATACTGTTAGAGATTTGAGGCTCTTAATAACCCTCCACCATCCTACTAATGAGAAAATTATTTTGAATTCTAAGTAAAGATTTTTAATCTGAGGCCAGATGGAATCAATAAATCCCCTGAAATTGTGTGTAAAATGTCGTTGATACGTTTTCTGTGGAGATGCTCCATAGTTTTCACTAGAAGAAACTTACTAATTCAGAAACATTAAGAATCACTGCTCCATTGGACCCCAAAGTGGGACTCGGAAAGAAAATGCTAGAACTCTCACTCACAGAATAAGTAAATCAAGATGTGCTAATGTTTAATATAATGGTTGGCTCTGGTGCCCTCGTTTGGTTCTTGCACAAGGTGGTCCCTTATCACTTAGTCCTGAGGTTGGCCTTTTGAGGAAGAGTGAGTGTCATCACTAGGGGCAGCGTACATAATGGCACCCTCGTCCATTTGATTTCGGTAGTTACGTTTGCCTGCTTAAATTGATTTACACATTATGTTGCTTCATTTTAATGAAAATCACCTTTACAGTGGACTTGGCTTTTAAATATTCCTGCAAAGAAGCCAAATTGAAGATAATGCTAACAAAGTATAAGGAAATAAAGGAAATTTGGGGGCTGACACTTCCGCCTTTAATACAGGCACTTCATCAGCCACATTGCCACGTAAAAACCGTGATAGTCTGTAATCAGATCTGACAAGAATTAGCTAGGAACAACTGAACTTTTCAGGAATGCTATTTTAAAATCTAAGTAAGTGTACCTTGAATTGAAATGTCAATTCAAGATAGTACAAAACCATGAAAATTATCAAGACATGAAGTGTCCTACTCATCTGTGGTGGAGTATAAATTGGTTACGACCACTTTGGGCAACTCAGTACCTACTAGCTCCAATCATTGACATACCCTGTTACCGAGTAATTCCAATTCTAAATATATTCAGAAAGATGTACATATTTACCAAAAGAGATGTATAATTATGTTCCAGACAGCAGCATATTCATAGAAATCACATACTAGAAACAAAGCAGGTGTTCATTAACAAAATGGATCAATAAATTATGGTATATTCTTTCAATGACATGAATTGCTGCATGGAATAACATAGATCAGTCTTACAAAAATGTTAAGCAAAAGAAGGCAGACACCCCAAAAAATACCCACCGTAAGATTCTGTTTCCGTGAAATTATAAACAAAACTATTAAAAGTCACTAGTGCTTGCAAGAAGCCACACGGGGGAGTGCTGATAAAATTCTTAATTTGGGTGCTAGGAACATGGATACATTTACTTTGTGAACAGTCAAACAGCTATGTACTTAGGATTTGTCTACATTTCTAAATACATGTTACACAACAGTGAAAACTATAACCTTAAAAAAAAGATACTAAGCATCCAGAACAAAAAGGATTTTTTGTACTATTAATAAAGAAAAGAAAGCAAACAACAAATAAGTACTAATAAATAAAAATAACTTTAAACTATTTTTTATTTTATCCTTCCTCTTTGTAAGTTTACATTTTGAGTGTGTATTATACATATATAAGAGAACTGTGTGCACATAAATAAATACTTGCAGAGACATTGTTGGGGTGGACATTTAAAAAGTTTAAAGAACGCTGTTCTTTGTTGTACTAGAAATGGGTTATGTCAAACATTAACATATTCTCTTTAGGGTTTTTATAAGGCAGTAGTGTTATTTACTAGGCTTTAAATTCATCTGTGACCTAAACAGTTAATCGGAAAAGTTAGTAGTGAAACTGTATTTGTTCCTTCACTCAACAAATATTTACTGAGAGCATACTGTGTACTAAACACTGAGGAGGACAGAGCTGTGAACAAAAAAGACCAATAGAAACTCTTATAACAAGCCTGATATTTAACAGTAGAATCTAAAGATTTGTTAGCACCTTTGATTTAATCTTTATCTTGCTTAGTTATCTAATTGATTTAAAGTCATATTTTAATGTTACGTTCACTACCATATTAATTTTAACGGAAATTTCTCCTGTTTCTCCTTAGGTCTTGCGTCTATTAGATGTTATTGGTTTGCCTGAACTGGTTATTCAGTTGGCGACATCAGCGATAACTGAAGCTGGTGATGACTGGAAAAGCCAGGTATGAACTAACTATAATCTTGTTATTTCTCTTGGAGTTTGTCATGGATGTGATCTTTTAATTTCTATTGTTTTTTTCCCTGTTTTTGATATTTAGGCTACTTTAAGGACATGCATTTTCAAACATCATCTGGATTTGGGTCACAATAGGCAAGCATATGAGGCCTTAACCCAGATTCCTGATTCCAGCAGGTAGTCAGTCTCACAGTCTTTTTCAGGGAAGTGATTGACCAACCCTGTTTAACCCACTGAGACATCTGCCCTCATGTCCCTTTCTCTCCTCCTAGGCAGTTAGATTGTTTACGGCAGCTCGTGGTAGTTCTTTGTGAACGCTCACAGCTTCAGGATCTTGTTGAGTTTCCCTATGTGAATCTACATAATGAGGTAATTTTATTTTTCCACTGACAACTGGGCACAACGGTGGTGGTTGTCCTGATGGCTACTAACTTTGATACCTGATTGCTTCCCCTGCCCTAGGTTGTGGGAATAATTGAATCACGTGCTAGAGCTGTGGACCTTATGACTCATAATTACTATGAGCTCCTATATGCTTTTCACATCTACCGCCACAATTACCGAAAGGGTGAGCAGTTGAAGCAAACAGTATCAATTTAAGCGTGTTTCACAAAAATAGTATGTTTGACTTAATGTAATTTTTACCTTATTTTTACCATTGGACAAGTGTTCTCTACAAGCATTTGGGGAAATTATATTTAAGGATAAGAGTAACCTTACCCCTTTGAAGATTACCTGTTAGCCTTAAAGATTTGTACTTTACTCCCCTTCTAGAACATTCTTGAGGCATTTCCAGTAAGGTGACATTTCTGTATGTATCTTCTATCTGGTTTTAAAAGAAACTTTTTCATTAGAGGTGCCTTGAATTCTTGTGGCTGGTTTTGAGTTCCTGTGCCATTTTGCCATTAGCCTTCTCTCTTTCCTCGTTTATTTTTGCTGATCCATTTGAGAGTAAGCTGTGGACATTGCAACTTAATGCATAGTTGCATCAGTTGCGTCTCCTAAGGACGTTTTTTATATAACCTCAATATAATTAATCAGGTTTATTTTAAATTTTAATATTTGATAAGTAAATCAAATGATCTCTTTGTATCTCCAAAGAAACACATTTTTAAAATTCTAATGTCTGACTTATTATGGCCACATAGCTGGCACCGTGATGTTTGAGTATGGAATGCGCCTTGGCAGAGAGGTTCGAACTCTCCGGGGACTTGAGAAGCAAGGCAACTGTTACCTGGCTGCCATTAACTGTTTACGCCTCATCCGTCCAGAATATGCCTGGATTGTGCAACCAGCGTCTGGTGCGATGGTATGAAAGCTTTCCGTCCTGGGATCTAGGGGTCATTTCATGATTTGGTCCTTTCAAAACTATTACATCATTTTGCTTCGTGTCATTTAAAATTTCTACTGGGGTACTTGTTTTTGCAGCAATTCTATTGTTATGTATTACTATCCCAAAGAAGCAGAGTGGTTTTGGAGTTAGAGCAGACTAACTTTTGATAAATTAGTCTTTTGCTATTCAGTTATCTTCTTGCATAAAGTAGGAGTGATAATAAAAATGTCTACCTTGTAGGATTGTTTGGGTATTACATGAGATGATTCATGTAGAGATTGCTTAGAACTGTGACAGTGTCTGGCCTGCAAAAAGTGCTCAATAAATTGTAATAGCTGCTTTTATTGCATTCATTTTTGTTAATTCAGTCTACTGTTAATTCAGTTAATTACTGTTTCAAAGAACATGCACTTTGAGTTTTTCCTGTCATTCTGATGGGGTCAAACATGCCCAGCGACTTACTGTATAATTCCTGCAGTTACTAGGCTGTTTCTCAGGGTTATGGGTGAAAAGTAAACTCTGGAACCAATGAAAGTCACGTGGTTTATATGGAGATCAAATGCGTGTCCCTGGACTCAGTAACATGTTATGGAGCTAGGTGATCTTGGCAAACACTCAATTTTTTTGTCTGATAATTACAGTATCTTTATAGGAAGAGCTCTGCTAGATGAAATAAATATATGTTTGAGAGAATTTAAGCATGGAAGCTCTGGGTCATTGTTCATGATAGCAAAATAAAATAGTAGTTTTTCATAGTTAAGTAACTTGTTTTTTTTTTTTTTCAGTATGATCGCCCTGGAGCATCCCCTAAGAGGAATCATGATGGAGAATGCACAGCTACCCCAAGTGAGTTGGGGGGTCTCACACTAATTCTTGGTTGGACAGTAATTGCCACATTATAGTAGTATTGTTTATAATGATATATTTTTTATATGTAGTTCTATTGTAGTATATATAGTTATATTGTAGTATATTATATATGTATAGTAGTTATACTATAAAAATACTACAAAGTTCTTTCTTTTATAATATATTTTTTTATTATTTTAATCTGCTAAAGGTTGGTTGTCTGGTAGCCCTTTGAAAACTTTGTATGGCTGTATGAGAATGAGAAATGAAAATGCTTTAAAAAGTGTTTTTGTTGCTTTTTTGTATTTAAATCAGCTTAGTATCAAACTTTTGCTTTATCAGGCTCTTTTGATATCTCCCTGGAGGCATGACACCCTTCCTTAAAGAGTCCAGGTTTTCCTCTTGCCTCTCTCACTTGGGCATGTTCCTTTGGTACTGGTAAACAATTGATTTGACTCAATTGTGTGCGTAAAACAGGGATGTTGCTCTGTTTTTTAAGTTAGCTTGTATTGAACCTCCTGTTTTCTTGCCACCTTTATGCCTTTGGCAATTAAATTGAATGTTACTTAGTGTTTAGTAGAAATTGACAGGTTGAGTTAGTCTAATTGGCACTTTCCTGTACTTTGAGAATGGAAAATTGCAAAAGTTTGTCTTGGCTTATAGCAAATCAGCAGGTTGAAATCGTGGAACTGAAAGACCTGGAGAAAGCATATTCCTTGGCTCGCATTCGCCTCACTTTGGCTCAGCATGATCCGTCAGCAATCGCAGTTGCAGGTAGGATTCAGCAGTCTGTCAACAGGGACAGCACATTTTAGGGCTGGGCAGTGAGCCTGGTATGCTAGATGGGTATAAAGCATGTCATTGTTACTCTGAGATATTCATCAGCAAGCAGTCTTTAGGCTCATTTGCATTTAGGCTCATTTGCATATCCCGCTGGTAATAGCACTTTTCCATTTCCACAGGAAGTTCATCAGCAGAGGAGTTGGTCACTCTCTTGGTTCAGGCTGGCCTTTTTGATACTGTCATCTCGCTCTGTCAGATGTTTAAGCTTCCCTTAACACCAGTATTTGAGGGACTTGCTTTCAAGTATGTATGACATTGTCTTTCCTATAATCTTAATTTTCAAATGCAAAAATAACTGTAGCTTAGTGGATAGCAGTGGTCACACGAGCCAGCACCCTGTAAGCCACTTGTGCTTTAAAGAAGTGTTTTTCTTTAGTCCACAGAAAGATTTTTTTCTTTTTTTTAGTTGATTATGATTTCTTTTTCATCTTGATTTATAGCTTCTCTTGAGAAATCAGAAGATGTCGCATTCCTGGACCCACATTCCCACATGACTGTAGCTAACCTGGGTTAAATAGTGTTGTCCATTTGAAACAAAGTACATGCTCGTTTCATTCCGTTAGGACATCTATTGGCCCCTGTGAGCATTATTAAAAAGCACCCCTTCTTGAAGTTGCCTTACACCTACATATTAGTCAGGTAGTTTGTGAACTGGAAATATTTTTTAAACTTTCAGAATTTTTCATCATCAGTCTTCTCTTGAAAATAAATGACCTCTTCACACTTATTGAGGGGCCTATGAGTCATTCAGATGTGTGGATATAAGGAGAGAGACTGGCAGTATATTAGAACTAAAGTTGTCTTATCTCTAGCTTTAGTAACTAAATAATGTTTTCAGCAATTTAGTTTATTGTGTGTGGAACCATTTCTTGGCAGATGTATCAAATTGCAGTTTGGAGGAGAGGCGGCACAAGCAGAAGCCTGGGCCTGGCTAGCGGCCAATCAGCTCTCATCTGTCATCACCACAAAGGAGTCCAGGTACAGCCTAGCCTAGTGTTCATCTGACCCTGCAAGGGTTTCCCCTCCAGACACTTCCCTAGTGTACCCTGTCAGCATCTACCGAATCCTCTAAAACCTGACCCTCAGTAAACTTCCCTTCCTTGAATTGCATTTACAGTTTGCATTATGCAGCTTAGCAATTGAGAATGGTAGCATTTTACAATTTGGAAGGCTTTCAACTCCTAAATTGGCAGCACCACATCACTATTAAAATGCAGATTATGAGATATCACCCTAGCCTTCTAAATCAGAACTTCTCCATGATTCTATTGCATGATCAGGTTGGAAACAGTGATCTGAGCCATTTTTCTTATTTTAGAAATTGGGAACAACAAAGTTAAGTGAATTGTAAAATTGAGTGTAGATGTGATTATTGGCAGAGAAATATAAGAACCAAGTAATCTAGTTTCTAGTACTACACCTAAGTCACATTAACCCTAATAATATTAGTTGCCATTTAGCTATATTATCAATTGTGAGCTTCTAAGATTTTTCCTTGTTAATATGTGCTTTGAATAGTACTACAAATATATATTAAGAATCTGGAACTTGGGGTTCCCTTGGTGGTGTAGTGCTAGGCTTTGGTGCTCTCAACACCGTGGCCTGGGTTGGATTCCCAGCCAGGGAACTACCCCCCCCCCCCCCAAAAAAAAAAAAAAATTGGAACTCATTAGTCCTCTCTGCTTTTATCAAGTGCTACAGATGAAGCATGGCGACTCTTATCAACTTACCTGGAAAGGTACAAAGTCCAGAACAATTTATATCACCGCTGTGTGATCAATAAGCTCTTGTCTCATGGAGTGCCTCTGCCTAATTGGCTTATAAACAGCTATAAGGTAAGTGGTATCTTCTCTTATAGAGAGTGAGAAGTTGATCTTTATTATTCTGAATAACTTCATGAGATTATTAAAAAGAAAAAGATAGAGCGATAATTTATGGAAATGCAAGAGCTATTCGGACAGTAGCCAGCCATGTAATATGGAAAATAGAGGCATGTATGGCTGGATTTTTTTTCCAGACAGCCCTCATATGTAAATTAGTATACCAGGGGTATACACAAAAAATCCAGCCATATTTTTCATATTACATGGCTGGATACTGTCCGGACAGCCCTTATACTTTGGGCAGCTTCTCAATCTTACCTAAAATCCAAGTAGTTTAACTTCAGTCCACATGAAGTCCTGAACAGTGAGTATATGTGTATAACATGATATAGTAATTACTATTCATCACTCAAAAAATTCACAGGAGTGGGCAGAATAGTTTTCAAATAACTACAAATATATTCAGGCTTTTAAAGTTGGTGATTCTTTTCACTTCTTTTGCATTTGTCATTCATATATTTCTAAGAATTAATATGAATATATTGTCTTTTTAGTACTCAGCATTTCTGGGAAGGTTTGTTGACGTTTCCTACTGTGGATACAAGTAGGAAATAATTAAAATGTGTCTTAGATAACAGGAGGAAGGCCACTTAACACATAAGGCCCCACGAGGGGCCCAGAGGGTAACTGGGCTGTTAGGAATCCAACCCTTATCCCACGAGGTGCTCATTTATTCATATGAGAAGTGTAAATGCCAGGGAATCAGGCAGTCATATCTTTTGGTCATTGCCCAGGTAAGATGGAAACAGGTAGATGTTCTTATTCACCGACTCTTTACAGAAGGTTGATGCCGCTGAGTTGCTCCGTCTGTACTTAAACTATGACCTTTTAGAAGAAGCCGTGGATTTGGTTTCAGAATATGTGGATGCTGTTTTGGGAAAAGGACATCAGTACTTTGGAATTGAGGTAGGCGTGTATACACATTTCCTTTAATTCTGAATTCTCACACTAAGTAAAATCAGGATCTGAAAATAAATTGAACTGTGAGTAGTGGATTTAACCTTTACTATTAGTAGTTATACAACTGGTTTTCTCCATGATCAGGGACTGGCACTCTAAGATTGTCCAGTTTCCTGTTTATAAAATGGGAATACATTTCATTTTTCTTCACCAAAGGAAAGTGGCTTTTAGTTAGTATTTGGAGGAGGGAGGTAAATAAGAACAAATGATATTTTGTGCATGCTGAAGCCCCTACTGAGTCTCTGCCAGTGTTTTCTCATTTAGTCTTTACAGCAGCCTCTAAGGGATTATTTTCATCTTTTTTTTTTTTTTTTTTTTTTTTTTTAACCTGTGAGGAAACAAGTCTCAAGTTTCAGAGAGATGGTAAATAGGAGAGCCAGGTCTAAAATCCATGTCTAGTTAAGCTCTTATATGCTCAGGAAAGTATTCAGAACTTACAAGTTGAGCCTTACTTTTCGAAAAAATCTTTTCCAAACAATTTGAATCTAAATTCCAGACGAAATAGTATCATTCACTGACAATTTAGAGAAGTTTTGTTGAATATGTTTATCCTTAATAGGATAAACTTTGGAGCTTTAGGGCTCCTTTAAGATAACAGATGACATGAATTTAAAAGACATTTGATTTAACTAAGAAAAGGACAACTTCCCCAGCTGAAAAGAGAAAGGGGGGCTCTAACTGTGTGTGTGCACATGTGTGCATGCTTATACACACATACGCACAATTTCCTAGGATGAAAACAAGTAAAGCATTTTATGTTATCAAGGCCTGTGAAAGTAACTACCCAGAGGAAATGGTCCACTTTTCAGATTTTCTTCAAATAATAGATATTTTTCCTTTCAGTTCCCACTGTCTGCTACGGCTCCAATGGTGTGGCTCCCATACTCTTCTATTGATCAGCTTCTCCAAGCTCTGGGGGAGAATAGTGCCAATAGTCACAACATTGCAGTAAGTCAGTCCTTGTCCTTGTAAGCCCTTGCACTAACAGTTACACCTGCCGACTTGCTCTTCACTTCTCAAGGATTAAGGGCAGGGCAGCAGCCATGTGTGCCCTTCAGATGCTGCCCTGATCCCTTTAGAAAAATGATTAAAGGAGATGTAGCCTCTGGTTCTGGGAAGAGGGCTAGTAATGCTTTTATTAAAAGTATTGGTGTGATTGCATATTGAGAAAATTCATTAGGCAAGCAGGACATAACAGGGAAGTCCAGCTTTATCAGTAGTCACAAAGCAGACTCCTATATTCAGTCGTGATTAAATGAGGCAGAGTGGCTCTTTATCGGAGGAGTCTGGTTGGTGAGGTCAACGTGACCAATAACCTCAAGTGTTTTTCAGTCCTTGACCTAGTCTGTAATGATGTCCTTCTTTTCTCCTACAGCTGTCCCAGAAAATACTCGACAAGTTGGAGGACTACCAGCAAAAAGTGGACAAAGCAACACGAGATTTATTATATCGTCGGAACTTGTGATCTAGATGGTTGCCTCGCCTTTGTAACCATTTGGTGCCTCTCAGGGCTTAAGACTATACTCAACAGGAACCCTGAGCTTCAGGCTAATTTTTATACCTGTAAGTGATATGTACAACATTCAGATCTTCGTGCTGCGTGAAACAAGAGTGCACACGAGTCACGGGACCTGTGCTTGCTGGCGGTGCTAACACACAACTTCTGGTTTCCACCTTGGTCTCAAACAGCTGCTTTTGTATATGACTCATGAGCGTTTTTAGAGTTTATATTTTTTTAAACTACCGAAGACATTATCTGCAAATTAAAAGCGACCTTCACTTTCCAGAATAGCTGATGGTTGTTGGTTTGTTGTAGCTGACTACCCAAAGCAGTCACTGCAAATTCTTTCATTCTTCCCCATCACTTTTTGTATTCCAATGTAATTATTTTGGTCCAGAACTGACATGTATTTTCTGTATTGCAAACAGAGGCTATGGTTTTACGTACTCTTTTCCATTATTTATTGTGGAGTTTTTGTATGATCTTCAATAAAGTATTTAACAACTTGCCTAGCTAGATTAAGCCTAAAATGATAACCAGCTCTCAAAGAAGATGTCTTATTTTGAATCTAGTTCTGAGGCTAAAGTTGAGAAAACTTGTTGCTAAGAAAAGAATTAGAAATCCATTTTTAAAAGGAAAAGATTTTCATAATAAATTTTAACTCCTATGATTTATAATAATCAAGCCAGACTTGATCATATAGTTAGTCTGATAATGTATTGGACCAAAATACAAACTTTCCTGGTCAGATTCGAAGCATTCATGCCCACAGATTTGCGGGAAGCGAAAAACAAAATCTATTTTATTCTGTATATTAAAATTTATCTTTTAAGGAAACGATCTGTATACTACTTACTTGTATGCCCTTTAACCTTTTGAGTTTTTCATAAGCCTTTAATTTTTATATTACCAATACATATTTACATCATATATTTTAAATATCGGTGCAAGTTTCCCTGTGGTACTGTTATTGGCATATAGTACAGTGTATGGTTCTTTTTTCATTTTAGCTCTGCCATGACAAAAGCATTTGAGGCAATTAGGGATTGGGAGAGCCCTTGCCCTCCTAGCTCTATGAACCCATGACTTCCAACTAGACCAAGAAATATATTTTGATCTGTAAATGCTTTTATAACCAAAAGAAAGGTTTCACAAAAATATGTATCCTCATTTACTATGTATCTGATATTTTCATGAGTGACTAATGGATCATAACCCACAGTCTGAAAAACAGCAAACCAATGTTGTACCCATTACTGCCTCCAGAGGACAAGAAGTAACTTGAGACAACAGGCCCTGTTGCAGAAACCTATCCATTTGTGTTGCTGATCAAAGCAGTGGTTTCCAGGGAGGCAGTTTACGAGACACTGACAAGTTTCCCTGTCCTCACTATTTTGGTTTAAGACATGCTGGACCCAACCCATCTCTTCTGTCCATTTTCTTCCACCTTCCACATTCTTCCCAGCCAAAGCAGAAGGTGCCCTCCTGGGGGGCCAGTCCATCACAGTGGCCAATGCTTTAATTAACCATGCCATGTCATGAAGTCCCAGTAAAAACTGTACACCAAGACTGAATAGAGCTTCCTGGAGGGAGAACGCATTGATGTACTGGGAGGACAGCAGGCCCTGACTCCACAGGAAGGCAATGTGGAAGCTTTGTGCTTCCTTATAGACCCTGCCCTATTTGTATCCCTTATAATAAAAATACAGGGTCTGGCAGAAGTAATGCATATTTTTATGAGCTGGTGATCTATACCACATCTTTTATTACAAAATCACAAGCATGTAATTCTGTAACAACAGTATTTTTAAACTACTTTAACAAGGGCATTACTTCTGCCGGACCCTGTATAATCATAAGAATAGTACTTTGCTGAGTTCTGTGAATGGTTCTAGAGAATTATCAAACTTGAACAGGTCATGGGACACCACCACCCCCCCACCCCCCACCCCGATTCTATAGCCAGTCAGAAGGGTGGTAACCTGAGACCTCCTTGGAGCTGGCTTCTGAAGCAAGGGCAGTCCTTTGGGGGAACTGAGCCCTTAAACCTATGGAGTCTAGTGCTGACTTCCAAGAGTATTTGTTAGACTTGATCAAAATATGCTGAGTTGGGGGTGAAACAATAAGTGACAAAATTTAAATAAGTCAACAAACATAAAATTTCACTCTACTCTGCTGAAGCTGGGACTTCTGTGAACAGTCCACCTCTGTAGGGGGACCATTTAAGTTCCAAAAATCAGAGCTTTTAAATGGATTCAGGAAGGTCAGCTTTTGAAATTAACATCATATACCAAATAAAGATCACCCTCCAAATATGATTATAAATATATTTGAAAATACGTGTTCATTCAAATGATTGTTCTTCCCAGGCTTCACTTGTTAAATGTCAGCCCTGATAATTAGGTTTTACTGAAATATCATCACCACAAACAAAAAACCCTCAGTAATTCTTTAAATGGAGTGGCTCTGCCCATGTTTACCCATTCTGAGTCTAGACATAAATTTTTCTGTAAAGAGCTGGATAACAAATAACTGGGGCTTTGTAGTCTTTAAAAAGTAGGCCTAATTTAACCATAATGTGCCCACCTCTGGTCTAGATCCTTTACACTCTCTGTGATGTCAACAACAGCAAAACATGTATCCCTCTGAAGCCAGTGGTTAAGCATTAATCTAAAGCTTTTTTTAAATTAATTGATATGGCCCTGCACACCCGCTCCTAATTCAACTAATTCAAATTCCTATATTGCTTTAATGCTCTCTAGATGTTTCTATGAACAGCCAGGGTCAACCCTGTTATAATAGTCAATACCAGAAAGTTGAAGGAAAACAGCCCTTCACATTTCTGTGCATTGTGATTTAAGTTTATAATCTCAGCCAGGGGAGTGTACACAACAAATTTTATAGGAGCCTCTCTTTCCTAGGTCTTGATAGACAGCCATGAAAGCCTGTACACATGGAATCCCTATTCATTTTCCTTCTTTACAGAAGAGATCTAGTTCCTGAAGAATTGTGTTATAATTTAAGGTCCCATTTTCTGGCCGATTTTCCCTGTCCCCTAGTTTATATTGGGGCGAGGCTAGATTGCAAAAGAAAATAAGTTTCTTTCACTTTAAGCTGTCCAATTTTCGTTTTTTTGTTTTGTTTTTTGTTCTTGTAGTATGTGGGTAGTTCCCTGGCTGGGAATCGAACCCAGGCCACAGCGTTGACAGCGCCAGCGCCGAAGCCTTAAGCCACTACACCACCAGGGAACTCCTAACCTATCGAATTTTCAATCCACTTATTTAAGATGCAGTCAAGTGGTGAGTGCATCAGGTATAGATGAGAAATCTCCCATGGTGCCTTGAACAAGAAAATGGAAACTAGGAGTTCCCTGATGGTGTAGTGGCTTAAGGCTTCGGCGCTGGTGCTGTCAGCGCTGCGGCCTGGGTTCGATTCCCAGTCAGGGAGCTACCCACATACCAAAAAGCAAAAAAAAAGAAAAAGAAAGAAAGAAAATGGAAACTAGAAGATCAAACTAGGCAGCAGGGCATCCCCTGGCTTTTGGCGTCTGACCAGCAAAACCCTGGTGTCCCGTGGGTGGACCTGGGCAATCCTCAATATCAAGAGCTCTCAACATCTGGATATTCCAGGGTTTAGAACAAAACAGAAGTTTCCAGGCAAGGGAAGTCTGGCTAGTAGGGCAGAGGGCATTGGACTTTCAAAATGCTATTTGGACCTCTCCAGAAAAAGGACCTCAGGAGGCTCAAAAATGATCCAAATAAAATACAAAACTCCTGGAGGGAAGTAGTGGACCTCTGTGACAATCAGCAGGAATAGTCAATCTAAAGACTGAATGGATTTTACCTGCAAGATTGGTACAAGACTGGTTAACACACCGAAAATCGAACCCACGCACAGCAGTGTTAAAAGTGCCAAATCTTTAGACCACCAAGGAAGACCAATCATATGTGCCCACTGAGCGCTGGTACATCAGGGTTGCCATGGGCAGCAGACTGAAGGCTGTCAAACACAGAGGCAGGCAAGAGACCAAAAGGCAGAAAAGGCAAAAGAGGGGAGGGGAGCCCCAGCCCCCGCACGGAAGTTGTTCTAAGCTACATTAAGGTGGTGCCATTAAGTCCAATTATGCCACTAAACTAAAGGTCATCATGCATAGCTATGATGATTATACCATTGTGTTCTGTACTGCGTAGAGGGGGCGCCACCATGGCTGGTTGCGCCATTGTGCCTGGAGATAATGCTTTACCTTAAACATTCTGTAATTTACCTTAAATACTGTAATTTTCCACCCGTATTGTCCAGATACTCTGTAACTTTTCCACCCACCTACCCAACCCAGAATTAACGCTTGTTTTCGCCTTCTGTAACCTAGCTTCCTCGACCCCTTTCTCGAAACCCTCTTCCGTCTTTAACTGCACAAACCGGTTGCTCAACCCCTATGGCCTATATAAACCCTATACTAAACGCCATTTAGGGCCATGGGTTTTGCAGAGACATTAGGCCTCTGTGGCCGCCGGCTTAATAAAGACTCCTAATTCTCCCAATCTGGTTCGAGACATTTGTGGTTGACTATCTTCCTTGCGTTGGGTTACAACAAAGTAAAGACGGATAAAAAGTTATCCCAGGATCCGCAAATAGTGAGTCCTGACAGATTCCAGGGTAGACAGACAGATCAAATAAAAGAGAAACTGGGACAACTCTCGGAAGCCTTACTAATCCTGAGATGGGAAATTGCTGTGGAGAAAAGGGAGACATATGATTGTGGAACTGTGTACCTTGTTGTGTGGATATTATCTTGATGTTGGCAGGGACACTTCAAGCCAGTCTACCCTAGTCTGTGACCAACTTATCTTGTAATGGAGTCTTCAAGCGGTGAGTGCTCTAATGGAACTTAAGTGCTTGACCCATGCCCGCAATATCATCTCAGACCTTCCCAAGGTGGTCTTGGAAACAGAAAGAAAGCTAAAGACAAAAGCAGCTTTGTTCTTACCTTGGGAAGATCAGCCCAGGCTCTGGGGAAGGTATCCCACCTGAGTTGCCAGAGATGGGACCAGAGGCTCATGGGGATGTCTGAGAGGGGACTCAACCTGATGCTTTGCTGACCTGGTTCTTGTCTCCACGCAAGAAAGAATTCAAGAGCAAAGACAGATGCAGGAAAACAAAAGCAATTTATTGAAAACAAAAGTGCCCACTTGAAAGTGCAGGTGAACTCAGAGAACAAGTCAAAATGAAGAAGTAACCATCAGAGAGATTTTTATCCTCCCCGCCGAGAATTGGTGATACCCCATTGATGTGGTTCATTCACCCCCTCTTCCTGGGTGGAACCGTTTCCTGTTTTTCTTCTTTACTTAATTCCTCTGGAATTATCATAGCATCAGATGCATGATGGGAGTAATAATAATGACATTAAAATTAGCTAAATATCAGGTTCTTGTTTTGAGGGATTAAGACTTGCTGGATGAAACCGGTTCTTGTCTTATCCAGCTGCAGATGCTGGAAACAGTCACTGATTACTTCTGTAACCAGTGCAGCACCTCATGTTGTACCCTGGAGGAGGTTGCCAATTTCCTAGGCTACCTGTCCTGCCTCACTTCTAATAATTTTTTTCCAGCTGATAACACAATGAGGTGTCCTCCTTGTGCTGTAAAAAAAATTTACAAATGCATAAAAGACCCACTATTCTCTTTACTGTTCAATACTATAACCAAAGTAAGTCACATAATCAGGGCGAAACTTGGGGAAAGGCACGGAAATCAGCATAGCTTCCTAGAGGACAAATGAAGACGAACAGTAAGTCAGAACAGGCACAAGATGGAGGACAAGAAGGTTAAGAAGACTCCGCAAAAAACGGATGGGTGGAACCCGATGTGTTAGGGAAGTAATTCTAATCTCAGACCCTTCCGCACTATTGGATTGACGCGCACTCTTTTTCATTTTCCACTGGCTACCAGCTCCTTCAATGGGTCAAAGTAGCCAATCGCCGAGCTTCGTGACTAAAGCCCGCCTTTCCTCCCTGGCGCAGGAGCCAGAAGACCGTAAATGTCTCAAGGCGCTTGCGCGGGCGCGCGCTCCGCCGTTGAAAGAGGATCTTCCCGGGAGGCAGTCTCGCGGTGTATGAATATTGATTACGCAGCGCCGCGCCGAGTGCCCGCCCCTCTCGGCAGCCCGACGCCTGCGGCTCACGCTTGGGCTCGCGATGGGGAAGAAGTCCCGGGCGGTACCCGGCCGCAGGCCTATTCTACAGTTGTCTCCTCCGGGTCCCCGGAGCAGCACACCGGGACGGGACGCGGAGCCGGAACCCGATACCGAGCCGGACTCGACGGCGGCGGCGGCGGCGCCCAGCCAGTCAGCTCCGCCGGCGCCGCCGACGACGACCGCGATGACTGCCGCCGCAGCCCCGGAAGATTCGCCTTCCGAAGGTAAGGGTGCGCGAGGGGCCCAGGCCCCTAGGTGGGGCGCCCGAAACTCGAGCTCGAGGCTTGCGGCCTAGACGTCTCGGGCAGGGCCCAAGGAGGAAGAGGAACCCGGCGGGCGGTGTCTGCATCCGAGGCCTGCTGCGTGAGAGCTGCGGGGAGGACGACTGTGGGCCCCAAGGCGACGAAAGCGGCCGCGGAGCCGTGCGCGCCGGTCCCAGAGGCGCCATCTCTGGTGCAGGGGGATTGGTCCGGGCACCCCGAGTTTCGTCAACGTCCACGCTCGGTTTTGGATAACTAATGGGGTAGATGTGAGTATGAGTTTACACATCCGAGGCTTGATGACTGGAACCTGGCAATTTCTGCACATCATCTGCTTTTCCTTTCGTTGTCGTTGAAATTGAGAGAGACTCTTTTAGAAGTGAGCCAGGCCCTCCCTACTCTGCCAGCCAAAGTGTAAGTAAGCCCAAATTGGCAGGTATCCCAAAAATTCCTGGTGAAGGGAGACTTGTAGCTTCCCAAGTACTTGTGATTAAGAGTAACTGGACAACGCTACTAGGGGCCAGACACAGGAGAAGCAGCGATCATTTCTGGTGTTTTAAAAAAAAATTACGTTGTCTAATCTCTAGCGAGGAAAAAAAAATAGCTGTGCTTGTTGTAAAGGCCCTCTGGTAGTCTGGAGATGTATTGTTCGTGTATTTTTAAAAAATTTCAGGTGTAGTTTGTAGAGGTAATGTTCAGATTTTAAAGTCACTAAGCAGATGGAAGATTCTAGCTCTACTTGTTTATCATCTCTCACTTATGTGGGTTAGGGATGAATTATATACACCTTGTTTATAATTGGTGAGATCGCGACTTGAAAGGTCACGTCAAATATTACTTTGTCACTGGTAGTGATTTCTCTAGTTTACTGTCTGACTAGTTTTCTTTTGTTCGTTTTCTAAATCCAGATGAACAAGAAGTGGTGGTGGAGGTTCCCAGAGTTGTTCCAAATCCTCCAAAACCAGTCGTGATGACCGCCAGACCCACAGCCGTTAAAGCAACAGGTAGAGTGTTTTATTTTGTTGGCATTTTTTTTTAATACCTTTTCTACAGTATCTTTCATTAGAATAAAGTTGGGTTTGTATATAGAGTGTTTTGTTGAGTTTAAATTCGTTTGTGAGAGCTTGTTGGTGTGTGCATGTATACACACATTTCATCCAAAGTAAAATTTGTTGCTTTTTATCTGTACCCAAAAAAATTTGCACTACTTTTTGTTCTAATGCCATTTGCTAATGAGTTTTCTGCCGCCCCCCCCCCCCAGCTGCCCTGTAATTTGCCTTGCTAGTCCCCTATTTGAGAGCATCTGGCTTGTTTATAGCTTTTAGTTATTTAAGTAAATCTGATAGAAGCTTTGTGCAAAAAAAAAAATTTTTTTTTTGGAGTGATTTCTTGAGAAATATTGAACCAATTTATGTTGTCTTTAACAATATTAAGTATGTTTCTTTCCCCCAAATGCTAAGTTTAATCATTTCCATTAGTACTTAGCTGTTTAGTAGTCATGTTATTAGGAGCTTAGAAGACGTTTGATGTATGTACTATGGAAAGCTTGAAGTGAAGAAAAGCGGAATGGGTGGAGCCTTGGCTAAACCTATTGCCTGTGAGCCCTATTCCAAGTGTGAGGAATTACCACTTCCCTGCTTGGGGAATTTTGTAACCAAAATTGTACACAGCTCACCTGGTCGGAACCTTTTACTAAAGGATATATGTAGAATTAATGCCAGTGATCTTGGTGATTATATCTGTGATTATCTCTAAAATAAGTGTTTTCGTGTAAAAATAGAAATTTTTCATCTTTCCACTCCCTCCCCAAACCATCAGTGCTGAGTGCTAAAGTGCATGTTTTTTCCATACAAAAATGTATCCTTTCATAGCTCTACTCCTACAAGGAAGGCTATTACTCTCATTCAGAAAATCAGGAAAATTGGCTGACATGCCCCAAAACAATGAGAAATGAAGTATTTGGTAATTGGAAAATGGAAACACTGTCAGATATCCACATCATATCCTTCTAATTAATTTTGGAAATTAATATTCAATGTAAGAACTTAACTATATAAAGCATAATGAAGGCAAGGTTTATGTGACTAAAGCATTGAATGTGAACTCTTGTATGATAAAAATGAAGTTAATGTTTACTTTCATGTGAACCCATGAATTCATTTATGGAATTATGACAAAACTAGATTTTACTTCCTGATAAATCTGTTTCTTTACCAAATATTTATTAAGAACATAGAATGTGTCAGGCACTGGAAAATTTAGTTT
Source organism: Lyroderma lyra (assembly GCA_004026885.1). NCBI lineage: Eukaryota > Metazoa > Chordata > Mammalia > Chiroptera > Megadermatidae > Lyroderma > Lyroderma lyra. The sequence continues at coordinate 152,363 of PVJL010000678.1, forward strand.
TATTAATAAAGCTAAAAACTCTACCTAAGCTTAAACACTTTATGTACCTATTTTAATAAAATGATATATAAAGAGGGTATATATGCTCACTTAATTTGTAACATTACAGTAGCCACAAGTGATAAGAAAGGAAATAGCATACATAGCAACATTTCAGAGGCCATACCTAATACAACTTGAGTTTGAAGAAGACATTGACAATTGATTCTAGCTGGTATTTTTGTTTATTTTTTGTCTTGGGTCTAGTGTTTTAAATTCCATTTTAATTTGTCGCTCCTTGTTTGAGGAAAAGTCATTCAAAAAGAACTTTTTTTTAACTTTGAAAAATCTCTTTGTTTCATCTATTAACCCTAATTGTTTTACTTGTTTGATATGGACATATAAATCAGCAAATTCTAAGACCAGGAAATACTGTGTGCTTTTTTGACGGAGTATGAACTTGAATGATTGAACATATGTTTTGAGAAGGATGTCAAGTAGCTATGCAGATTGATTTTATTAGCTCTAAGTACATTATGTGATACCTGTCTGTGGTAGTTCATTGATTATTTTGCGGTTATGTACTAATCTGGAAGTAAACTAAATGTAAACCTTTTGGCTAGAGAACATTTCAGATCTTGCTTTCTCCTGAAGTTGTCAGTTTGGCTCAAATAAAATTTTACAAAAATTCGTTTTTCTTTTCTTTTCTTTTCTTTTCTTTACATTTATGTTAATTTTTTTTTTTTTTTTTTTATTGTTAGACTCATTGGGGTGACATTTGTTAGCAAGAATTGCATAGGTTCCAGGTATACAATTCTACAGTACATTGTCAACTTGTATAAGTTCACCAGCCAGTGTGAGTTCTTTTTCCATCACCATATATTTAGCTTCCCCTCCCCCTTCTCCTATCCCCTTCCCACTTGTCCCCAAATAAACATTAAACTATTGATTGTGTCCATGGGTTTTTTGTTTGTTCATTTTTTCTTTGTTGCTTTCAGTTTTATATTCCGCATATGAGTGAAATCATAGTTTTTGGTTTTTTCTGTCTGGCTTATTTCGCTTAGCATGGTGATCTCTAGGTCCATCCATTTTGTTGCAAATGGCAATATTTCATCTTTCCTTAGAGCTGAGTAGTATTCCATTCTGTATATGTACCACAGCTGCTTTATCCAGTCATCTGTTGCAGGGCACTTTGGTTGTTTCCAAAAATTCTTTTTTTTTTTTTTTTTTTTTTTTTTTTTTTTTTTTTTTTTTTTTTTTTTTTTTTTTTTTTTTTTGCTTTTTGGTATGTGGGTAGCTCCCTGACTGGGAATCGAACCCAGGCCGCAGCGCTGACAGCGCCAACACCGAAGCCTTAAGCCACTACACCATCAGGGAACTCCCTCCAAAAATTCTTAAAAAGTAAAAAAAACAACTGTTTAGCTAAAGAACCACACACGTTGTATTTTCTCTTGGCTATATCTAGAATATATTGACATTGTTATTACTAATGTTGTTTATACCTTTTTGTCTCTAGGAGGTTTATGCTTACTTGGTGCTTATGCTGACAGTGATGATGAAGAGAGTGATGTTTCAGAAAAACCAGTACAACCTAAAGAGTCTAATGGAAATCAGTCAGCTGATATTGATAGTACATTGGCCAACTTCCTCGCGGTTAGTGGTGCTTTGGGTTTTTTGTTTGTTTGTTTGTTTGTTTGTTTTTTTGTATGTGGGTAGCTCCCTGACTGGGAATCGAACCCAGGCCGCAGTGCTGAAGCCTTAAGCCACTACACCATCAGGGAACTCCCTGCTTTGGGTTTTTAAAAGTTACTGAAGCCACTTTGGGATTCAGAGCTCAACTGGTTATTATACTTGCCAGTCTTTGTCTCCCCCTCCCTTCTTCTCCTCCTTCACCTCTCTTCCTTAGTACCTCGCCCCATCTGTTTCCCTCTTCTTTTTTTGTTAAGGTTGTGAAAAGGAGGTAAATGGAGAATAAAAGGGTTTGAGGAACTTGTATAATTGGAAGATGGTTTTGATTTGAGCAGCTAAGAACTGAGCATGTAGGATGTTTTAAAAAGTAATTGCCAGTTCCTCAATTTTCTGGTTTTGATGTGGTTAATGCATTTGTTACTATTTTCATTCTACAGGAGATTGATGCTATAACAGCTCCTCAGCCTGCCGCTCCTGGAGGAGCTTCTGTTCCACCACCAACTCCACCTCGACCAGAGCCAAAGGAATTGTCTGCTTCTGCCCTTTCTTCAAATGGAACAGACTCAGCCCAGACGTCAGGGTGGCAGTATGATACTCAGTGTTCACTGGCAGGAGGTAGGTTTGATCCTTTGTTTTTTGGGGGGGGTTTTTTGTTTGTTTGTTTTTGTTTTTGTTTTTTTTAATGTGGGTAGTTCCCTGGCTGTGAATCGAACCCAGGCCGCAGCGTTGACAGCGCCGAACCCTAGCCACTACACCACCAGGGGACTCCCTGATCCTTTGATTTTTAAAGGAATCTAAAGTGCAAACCTTAAAAGTGTTCTAGGCATTGAGATTCCAAAGATGAAAACTCATAAGCTTTAGCTCTAGTCTTTAGGATTCTGCCTTTTTAAAAACAGTCTTTGGAAGATAAGTAAGATAGTTACTTCTGAGAACTACTAGGATACATTTTTGTTTTTTAAAAAATAATTGCTTGCCCTTTTAAAAGTTTTTTTGGAGTTCAAAATACATTTTTGCAGTATCAGACTGCTTTTTTTAACCATATGTGCAAAGATGATTGGGGGGTTGACCCCCACCCCCCGACATTTGATGATGTTTGGAGACAATTTTTGTTGTCAAAATAGGGGGTGGGGGGATGTTGCTGCATATAGTGGATAGAAGCCAGGATGCTGTTAAGCAGTACATAGGACTGCCCCCCACAACCCTGTCCAAATGTTAGCAGTGCTAAAGTTGAGAAACCAAACCCTATGTTAGATTGTTAGAGGTTTAGACATAACTTAGGATGTAAGATCTGAATTTTGAAAGAATTTGTGCCTCTTAAAATTTGTTTTACTTATTTATTTTTTAGTTGAAATCGAGATGGGAGATTGGCAAGAAGTCTGGGATGAGAACACAGGATGCTATTATTATTGGAACACACAAACAAATGAAGTGACTTGGGAGTTACCGCAGTATCTTGCCACCCAAGTACAGGGATTACAACATTACCAGCCCAGGTAAAGAATTGACTTGAAATTACCTAAAGAGAAATTAGAGTTTTTATCTTTTGCTGATAATATTTGCCTTCTATTTCTTTTGCTAAACATTCTTTTTTTTTTTTTTTTTTTTTTTTTTAAGTTCTATAACAGGTACAGAAGCTAGTTTTGTTGTAAATACAGACATATATACTAAGGAGAAAACTATTTCTGTTTCCAGTAGTAAAAGTGGACCAGTCATAGCCAAGAGAGAAGTTAAAAAGGTCAGTGTTGTAACTTAACCTCATTTGCTCTGGCACAGGTATAAAAGCTTTCTGTTATTATTGTACAACACAGATGTGAAGTAGGATAAATTCTGTTTTTAAAGTTTTACTTAATCTGTTTCTGTTTATTACGGAGCATTTATAGCGGTTATCCACTTCAGTGTTCTTTTGGAGCATTGGGGTGCTATGGAGGCTCCTTGAGTCATTGTGAACGATGTGGGAGCTACCGAGCAGGTAGGGCTTCAGGTCCCCTTCTCCGATTCAGAATAGTTCTGTTTTGGGATTCTTTTCGTAAGTATAGGTGACAATATTAAATTAGTTTCAAATGTACAACGTAGTGATTCAACGATTACATATCTTACAATGTGATCATGATAAGTCTGTAACATCTGTCACCATACAAAGCTATTACAATACTATTGATTATGTTCCCTATCTTACCCCTATAACGTATTTATAACTGGTGTTTGTGACTCTTATCCTCCTTTCCTTCCCCCTCCCACAACTGTCAGTATGTTCCCTGTATCTCTCAAGTCTGTTGGATTTCACATATCAGTGAACCAGTGGTATTTGTCTTTCTCTTTGACTTACTTCACTTAGCCATGCATGTTACCACAAATGGCAACATTTCATCCTTTTTTATGGCTGAGTAATATTTCATTATATATGTACATTACATATATCTTTTTTTATCTGTCCATGGACACCTAGGTTGCTTCTATATTTTAGCTATTGTAAATAATACTACAGTGAACATAGGAGTGCATATGTCTTTTCAGGTTACCATTTTCATTTTCTTTGGATGATCACCCAGAAGGGAATTTCCATGTTATATGATAGTTCTGTTTTAATTTTTGAGGACCCTCTATACAGTTTTCCATGGTGGCTGCACCAATTTGCAATCTCACCAGCAGTGCACAGGATTTCTTTTCTCTGCATGCTCGCCAGCACTTGTTATTTATTGACTTTTTCATAATAGCAATTCTGAGACATGTGAAGTGGGTTGTTTTTTTAAATAAAAACATCAGCTACTTTAACAATTAAAACTTAACAAAACTTGAATATTTTTATAGCCTCATCACTAAGAAAAGTAAGTCCTATTCCTTAGTGTGTGTGTATTGAATTTTAATTTATCTTGATTTTTTTTTTTTTTTTTTTTTTTTTTTTTTTTTTTTTTTTTTTTTTTTTTTTTTTTTTTTTTTTTTTTTTTTTTTGGTATGTGGGTAGCTCCCTGACCGGGAATTGAACCCAGGCCGCAGCGCTGACAGCGCCAGCGCAGAAGCCTTAAGCCACTACACCATCAGGGAACTCCCTATCTTGAAATTTTAAATGATGGAGGATGTATCAAAAGTATTTTTAGAATAATCTTTATATATCTCCAGGAGGGAGGCAAAATAAATACCCCAATGGGAGAAATAAACACTTTAAATATAATCACACATTTCATTTTAGATATATTGTACTTTTCTCTAAACCACTTTTGTAGCATAAATGTGAGGTTACCTTACTATACAGAAGAGGAAAATGAAGATTTATCCTGTTACGTGTTGACTTGATAAAACTAATCTTATTTATATCTGCCTGTGCTTCTTTCTAGTCTGTCATTTGACATAGGCAGAATGCAGGGAGGATATGTTTGAGTCCTACCCACAACTAGAGTCTAGTTCAAACACTGCCTTCCTAAAGTAGCAATGTTTCCAGTACACACACGTAAGGAAAATGGTACAAACATATACTAATCTGTCGGGAGTAGGTTTTTAAGAATATCCAATGACTAAAAAATATAGTAATTTTTAACATGAGCCATTCAATATATACTGAGGGAAGATTTCTTTGAAAAATAAGGGAGATGATTTTATTCCTTTTAGGAGGTAAATGAAGGAATTCAGGCTCTCTCAAATAGTGAGGAAGAGAAGAAAGGGGTGGCAGCATCACTGCTTGCTCCTTTGTTGCCTGAGGGGATAAAAGAGGAAGAAGAGAGATGGAGAAGAAAAGTAATTTGTAAAGAAGTAGAGCCAGCTTCAGAAGTCAAAGAAACAAGTACAACAGAAGAAGCAACAACAGTAATAAAGCCACAGGACGTTGTATTGAACAATATGGAGGACCCTTCTCAGGAAGATCTTTGCAGTGTTGTTCAGTCTGGAGAAAGTGAAGAGGAGGAGGAACAAGATACCCTTGAACTGGAGCTCGTTTTGGAAAGGAAAAAAGTAAGTTTTTGAAGTTGTAGTTAAAGTACATTTTCTTCCCTCAGTACTCTCGTGCTCTGGGATCATTGTGCTTATTTTATAGCACAATTATTAGGATTTTGTTTTTCTTACTCTTTCACCTAGATATGGTTAAGCTTATGCAGTAAAAGCTTGAGCAATAGAATTATAGTTCTTTTGGTCCCTGATGATGCTTTTAGTAGTTGACAATCAGTAAAGCCTGACTTTGCTCTGATTTAAGGATAGATAACAGTGAGTATTTTCCTTGATTTAGCTTCTTAACAAATGAGCATTACAAATTCCGTGTGATAAAACTTGGGTTTTTTTTAACCCAACAAAGTACAAGTTGACTTCCAGTTACCATCCATGGCATTGTCTGGATTATTAAATGGGCCTTGTAAGGTAACGAATTATGAGGAGCCTATGAATTCATGTGCTTTCCTTTTATAAAAGGAAAAAGTATCATCTTCAAAAAAGATGAGGGGTATTCCCTGGTGGTGTAGTGGCTAGGCTTCCGCGCTCTCACTGCCACGGCCAGGGTTCGATTTCTGCTCAGGGAATGAACCAATAAATAAATAAATAAGATAGTCCACAGGAAACTTGTGATGGAGAAGTTGACTTCTACCTATTTCCTGTCCTGATTTTCTTAGAACAGTTTCACCTGCTGCTGCCGTGAGTATAAACCAAAATCTTAACAGGTGTTGTATAACAGTATTACCTCTTTGAAGATGTGGAGAAGGACTAGCTAAGTTAAGTTTTATCTGTTGTCTATTAGTGGATCTCTAGAACATACCTCCTTCAAATTGATATTTGTTGACTAATCATGAATGAGTATTTCTGAGTAACAACTGAATATGGGACATAATGCTCAGCTTTCATGGAAAAACATATTAAGAAATGCTTCCTATACTCAAAGGATTTAAATTCTAAGAACACCTGGCTATCATTCTTGCTCCTCACAGACGCTTAAATGTTAATATACAGTTAACGACACTCAACTTTATTTTTCTATTCATTGTAGGCAGAGTTGCGAGCCTTGGAGGAAGGAGATGGTAGTGTGTCAGGGTCTAGTCCATGTTCTGATATCAGCCAGTCAGCATCTCAAGATGGAATGCGTAGACTTATGTCTAAAAAAGGGAAGTGGAAGATGTTTGTTCGAGCTACCAGTCCAGAATCTACCAGCCGGAGTTCTAGCAAAACTGGACGGGAGACTCCAGAAAATGGAGAAACTGGTAATTCACGCCTATGTTAAACTTTAGAGACGAAAGATGTAGAGGGGAAATTCTTTTTTCCCTTTTTTTTTACCCCCCTCTTCAGCAAAAGGAAAGGGATAGCACTTTTACCCTTTTAGGGAAATACTGAGAGAGAAACTTCCTTTCACTTCTCTCCAACTTTTTTCTGCTCCAGCTCTTGGTAGAAGAGTAAGATTCTGGAAAGCTGGCATGCATTGAATTGTGTATCCACTACTGATCGGGCCTGGCTTCTCCCTCAGTAACAGAAAAACAAGATTGACCCCCTCCCCCCTTTATCTCTTGCCACAGTAATTGTCTTGATCTCTATAAAGACCATGGGCTCTGTTTACTTAGTTTAATATTTCCAGTTAGTAAGCAAGCAGGCAAGCCCAGCCTCATCTCTGCTCTCTGTACTGTTTACCCAGCCTCTGGTGGTCTGTGTAGATACTTTGGTCTGTCATGGTGACCCACGTTATTTTCATTCATGGTAATGTTGAAGAGACCTTACTGCATTTTTCCAACTAACTAATATTTTATTCTCCATTTTGCCCAAATTCTGTAGTGGGAAGTTAGCATTAAGATTTGAACACCGTGTTAATTATTAAATTTATCTGAGGAACAGTTTATAATAAAAAAAAAAAAAAAAAGATTTGAACACTGGGGAGTTCCCTGATGGTGTAGTGGCTTAAGGCTTTGGCGCTGGCGCTGGCAGTGCTGCGGCCTGGGTTCAATTCCTGGCCGGGGAGCTACCCACATACCAAAAAGCAAAAAAAAAAAAAAAAAAATTGAACACCAGTTGAGTGTACCTAGCAGAGGGTGCCTTACAAGTTATGGTTTAAAAACTAACAAAAACACAAGGGATCAGTGCAAACGTCTTGTTAGAATTTCCTCCTTTTAATCAACAAGACAAAGTATGAAGTAGAATTCTACACATTCTCTTTTCATCTTTTCCCTATTCTCATTCTTTATCCCTGAGGTCCATTTTCTCTGTTTTATCTGCATATATCCTTCTAGAGGTTTTCATCTCTGTATTTACATGGGGGGGGGGGTGCTTGCTTGCGCATGTGTAAGTAAATTTTACAATAGGTGAGATTGACCATATGGATTGTTAGGTGACATAATTTCTTTTGCTTAACATGGCTTAAAAATTATTTTAAGCAATGAGTAGTATAGATGTCTTCATTTAACTCTACTCCCACTGATGGACATTTAAGTTCTGTTCATGTTTCATTCTTTAAAATAATGCTGCATTTATATCATCAAAAAATCTACAAGCCATTCAGATGTCCATTAAAGGTAGAATGTATAAATTGTGGTGTATTCTTGAATTAAATTCTGAACATTGAAAAAATGAATAATCCATATTTATAGTCACCAATATAGATTAATCTCAAAATAATGTTCATTTTAAAAAGCCACAGAAGAATGCATATGTTAATATTCTGTGTATGCAAGTTGGAAAATAGGCAGAAATACTGTGCTTAAAGATCTATGCATGATGAAACTAAAGGAACTTAGTACTAACCATCAGGGTAGATGCCTGATGTGGATGTGATGGCAGAGAGGTACAGGGACCTTCAGAGGTGCTAGCAATAGTCTTCTGTTAAGCTGGGCTGTAGTTACTGAATGCTTATTTTATTCCTTTGAATTAGAATATATATACTTCTTATGATACTTTACAAACAGTTAAGATAATTCATAATAAAAATAATGCCATAGTAAATATTCTGGTACATTTTTTAATGCAGATTTTAGTATCATAGTATAGATTCCTAGTGCTATATTGCTCTAGTGCAGAGGTTCTCAGCCTGTGGGGTTGCCACCCCTTTGGGGGTCGAATGACCCTTTCACAGGAGTCGCCTAAGACCATTGGAAAACACAGTGTTCTTATGCAGACCAGTCACACGTGTAGAGAGCATCTACCAATAATTTTATGGTTAGGGGTCACCACAACATAAGGAACTGTATTAAAGAGTTATGGCATTAGGAAGGTTGAGAACCACTGCTCTAGTGCAAGGGGTATGTGCATTTTAATTTAATGGATTCTGCTTAATTGCCCTCCAGAATACCCAGTCTTAGAGCTCTACTAGTTCTTTTTTTTTTTTTTTTTTAATTCATCTACTGGTTCTTAAAATGGTTAAATTCTTCTACCTGCCACCAAATGTAGGATGTCTAACATATAAATTAATTATAAATTAATAAATAGGAAAGTAGAAAGATTTGGTTTCAGACAATTTGAAAATGCAGAAGAAATTCTAGTGATCATATAAAAAGAGAGCATTACCTGATAAAATTAATTACTTAATATAAAATTTTAGGCTAATAAAAGCTGTTGAAAGTGATGTTAAAGTCACATTTCTTCCTTAGCTCAAGGATTAACCAGAGTCAAGAAAAGGTACTTAAATTTGGGTTTTTTGCTTTTTGTGGGGGTTTTGTTTTGTTTTGTTTTTTAATCTGTGATCCTCATGACAGAATGATTGTATATGGGGATTAGTTTGGTAAACAGGTGTAATGACGCCAGCATAATAACAAAGAGAGTTCATATCTTCTATTCCATTCAAACTGGTGGTAAACCTTTTTTCTTTTGGAGAGTCCCACTACCAACAGATAATCAGCACCAACCAGGATAGTAGGTTGGTCCTCTATAAATTGTCTATAGGTCTTAACCAGTTCAGGAAGGAAGTTATCGGGTAGTTTAAAATGCTGCTCTGATTTTGAAAGCTTTTCTTCAAAAGCCACTTGATAAAGAATGCTTATATATCCCAAGTTTGATATCTAGCTTTTGTAAGTAATTGAAGCCACGGTATTCTAGAAGAGAATATCAGAAAAGATTGATAAAGGAGAAAGACGACAGTAGGCTAAATCACTAGGGCTTCTTGAACAAGTAAGAAATACAGGCATTGGATAGAGAATTAATAACCTTTTTCAAAAATCTCTGCTACAGAGGTAAGAAAAGTATGGGACTCTATCAGTATTTGTCTTTTTTATTTAATTTCATGTCTTTTCATTTGTAGCAATTGGTGCTGAAAATTCAGAAAAATTAGATGAGAATTCAGACAAAGAGATGGAAGTAGAAGAATCTCCAGAGAAGATGAAAGTACAAACAGCACCTAAAGTAGAAGAAGAACAGGATTTAAAAGTATGCATACATACTATTATTTAATGCAACTTGACAGATATTTTTAAATTAGCTAAATTACTTTCTATTAGCAAGTAGTAAAAGTAATCTTTACTATCTCCAAATATAAATTATTTACTTGGTTAGGTGAAAAGGTTGTATATAAGGCTGAAATAAGGAATTATAAGATCAACTTGATTTAGAGAAATTACCTCAAAATAAATTCTGAATGCATAATTATTTTCTTACAAGTAAGCCTCCATTGGAAAGCAATAGCGTATCAAATGCAGACTTCTTTAGTTTGGCAGTACTAAAACTAAAAATCACATATGTGAACCACATGTCCTTAAATAAAGTCAAATTCAGTTCTGATTTCATTTCCATTTCTAGTATCGTGAGAATTGGACCATATAAGTTACGTGGCTATTTAAGGATGGTCATTTGGATAAACCACTTAACATATTCTTTTGACTTGAAAGAGTTTATCCAGCCATTAGCTAGTGTCTGACCATGTAGACGGGACTGGGAGAATTAGTTTTATTCAGAGTATGAGTCGTATGAGCAGTTAGTAATGGATAAATATTAATTTGAACAGTATTGGTAATCATCATTTAGGATCTATTTTCAGTTGAATTCTGTCTTGTGTTAGATACACATTTAATTTCTCTAGACCTTTTGTCATTCATCACTTTATGTGAATTATTTTACTGTGAACAGGAATTTTTATCTTCTACATAACTATTTGGATGTAGCTATTTGAGAAAGGCTGTATAATTTATAGGCAGACCCGTTTCTCTAGTATCTGTAACAATAGATGAAAGATTTTACATAATACAGAAAATATTGCTGATTTTATTTTTATTTTAACTTTTTTTCTTTCCTGCATTACAGTTTCAGATTGGAGAACTGGCAAATACCCTGACAAGTAAATTTGAATTTTTAGGCATTAATAGACAGTCCATCTCCAACTTTCATGTGCTGCTCTTACAGACGGAGGTAATTTAGCCATTTTTGGTATAAATCGTCAATGTTTGAATGAAGCGCTGTTTGTGAGGCATCTGTCTTATGTTTTAATCCTTAATTTAAGTGTTTAATGTTGGTGCATATTTGAAATGCCAGCTCAGGAATAAAATTATGCATTAGCCAAAGCAAAATGTAATTATGAAATTGACTCTGTTAGAGTTTTTATATAATGATGATACTTGTATTACCACTTTTAATAGGCATAAATATCTTATTGAACTCATTGGTAACATCAGTTAATAACAAATTTCAGGCGTACAACTTAATAGGCATGCATTTTAATATAGATTACTTTTCAACAAATTAAAATTTTACTCATAATGATCAGATGAGGTTATATAATGTTGAAAGCTTTTTTTTTTTTTTTTTTTTTTTTTTTTTTTTTTTTTTTTTTTTTTTTTTTTTTTTTTTTTTTTTTTTTTTTTTTTTTTTTTTTTCTTTTTGGTATATGGGTAGCTCCCTGATTGGGAATCGAACCCAGGCCACAGCGCTGACAGCGCCAGCACCGAAGCCTTAAGCCACTACACCATCAGGGAACCTCCCTGAAAGCATTTTATTATAAGTTTTAAAGCATTAGAAGTCCATTTAAAAGAGAAGTTCTGAGTCCTATTTGTAACCAGAATTCTACACAAAATTGGTAGGGTAGGATTAGGTGAGAAACTTCTTTTAGTAAGTAAGCTGACTGATTGCCCTAAGAACTGAACCTTTAATTTTGGTTAATAACATTACTGAACTGAGTGAACTTATCAACCCAAATTGAAGATAGGGGAACAAATCTTACTATAGTCTAAAGGGGAAAATAAAACTGCTACTCACTTTCACAGATACTGGAGAGTTGGCAGTTTTAAAATGTACTGGGGTCCAGTCTCTTTTTTTATTTAGAACTCTGCAGAGTAAACTTTTTTATGAAATGAAGATAGGATTTCTTTTCCTCATTGGTCTGCTCCTACCAGAGTACAGCAGTACAGTTGCAGACTAGAAAACTTACATCACTCTTACCTCTGCTCCTGATAATAAAAAGTCTTAAAACTTACTGCTGTTTGTTGATCCTAGACTCGGATTGCAGACTGGCGGGAAGGGGCTCTTAATGGAAACTACCTTAAACGAAAACTTCAGGATGCAGCAGAACAACTAAAACAGTATGAAATAAACGCCACTCCTAAAGGCTGGTCCTGCCACTGGGACAGGTACGCACTCTTCTCCCCTTTTCACCTTTCACCTTTGACATCTCAAACATGATTTGTGATCACCATCACCTGACAACATGACAGCCTGTCTGGAGACTGAGAGCAGCTGCAATTAGCGGTGCTGGGCAGGCAAAGCACCGCAAGCGCTTACAGAGTTCGGGCCGGCTACGCATTGGAGAAACAAAAACAGTGTTTACAGTGTTCCATGTAACGGATTTTTTCCCAAGATTGGACAAAGCTGGTTTTTACTCTCCAGAGTGTTGTTGCACGGAGTAGGGCGGGCTTGGGGGTTAAGCGCATGCGAGAGCTCTGTGCGCTTTACAGGACCTCTGGAAGCAACTACTCCTGATTAACCTCGGTGAAGTTAAGGAAAGCTTCATGGCTGAAGATGTGAATGAAGAACAAGATTACTATCTTCTGCCAGCAGGTCAGATGAAAACATTTCCTTTTATATTTGGCTTTTCTTGATTTTTTTTTCATTATTTGAAATCTTTGCTCTTTTATTTTTCAGCTCCCAGATCCTCTCCCTCTCTTTAGCTTTCACTGTGTTTGATATCAAGAGTATGAATGTGAATTCCACCGTCCAAGAGGGGAAGAGTCACCTTTCGCAAACTTCGTTGTTCTCTTCTTTGGAAGGGAAATTAGTGTTTTAGGAAATGGAGTGATCCCTCCATTAATGAAACTTTAAAATCTGTTAAGCATTGGCCAAAAAAAAAAAAAATATATATATATATATATATATATATGAGAGGTGTTTTCTAAGTCATCTGTTCGAGTGAGGGCTCAGGGCTGTATTCACAGAGCTGCTGGCAGTGCAAATAGCTTTGAATTATCCTTGGTTCTCCATCCTCAAATGTCAAAGCTCTTTGTTGCCTTTGTGAATAGCAGTCCATTAAGAGGTTCGTCCCTGTGAGAGCACACTGCTGTCCTGGGACAGGACCAAATGCAAGTGTCTTTGTAGGAGAATGGGTCTTAAAACATGTGTTTTCTTTCTTGTAATTTAGGGATCATAGACGATATTTCTATGTTAACGAACAGTCGGGCGAATCTCAGTGGGAATTCCCGGATGGTGAGGAGGAGGAGGAAGAAAGCCAAGCACAAGAAAGTAGAGATGAGACTCTTCCTAAACAGACCTTGAAAGACAAAACTGGCACTGATTCAAATTCTACAGAATCCTCTGAGAATTCCACAGGTGGGACAGTTTACCCTGTACTAATTACAGAGAAATGATTTTAGAGAAATAAGATGTATATTAATATCAAAAGAAGAAAATTTAAATTATAACATAAATTTGTAGTTAAAAAAATAGTGACTTGGAGTTCCCTGGTGGTATAGTGGCTAGGCTTCGGCGCTGTCAACACTGTGGCCCAGGTTTGTTTCCCAGCCAGGGAATTACCCACATTAAAAAAAAAATAGGACTTGACCTAAAAAAAAGAATGCAGGAGTTAATACTGAAGAAAACTAAAGCAGTGATTAGTTGTAAATCAGCATACTATTGATAACAGATTCTGCTAAAAAGATGAAATGATGAGCCAATATATTTTGATTTTTAAAAGCTTGTCCTATAACTACTCTGTTATGCCACAGACAAAGCTGTGAATTTCCAATAACAAGAATGCTAGTTAATGCTAAGGAACTGGATAGTTGAATTGTCAATATCTGTGTAGAGTGATAATAAGAGATTTACTCTGCCTTTCTATAGAACTTTTAGTGTATTGATACTGCAATCTCATTTTTCAACTCCCCTTATAAGAAGTCTTATAAGAAGTATGGCTGCTACAAATCAAAATCATCTGAAGAAATGTTATAAAACCAGGACCATACTTGTTTCAGAGTAGCAAAATGATCGATCATTGCACATAGCCAACAGTATTCTTGTATGAAACAATCAGAATGGCTCAAGCCATTTAAAGTACTCTTGGAAGTCTTCAGTTTAGTTATATACAGTAAGTCTTCATTTAACATCTTTGCTAGGTTCTGTGACTTTAAGCGAAACAATGTATGATGAAACCAGTTTTCTCATTGGCTTATTGATGTAAACAAAGGTTAACTTCTTATAGGATCTTGTTATAACACCTTTATTCAAAGACCTGCTGTACATTAAAAAGAGGGCTTTCATAGCTTCTCAGTTACTCTGAGAATCTGATGGGGCTTGCTTTCCATATTATGGAAAAAGATACATTGTTTTCCTTCTAAGTCTATCTTGGAATGATAAAAATAAGTGAATATTAAAGCATAGTTAAGATCTAAAAAACTGGTAGCTATTTGTTAAAATGTTGGCATATGAAGGCAAGAGTATGGCGTGGTTCTAAAGCAATAAACTTTTGAAGATACAAAGACGATGGAATTTGTGGTAAGATAGGGAGTCAAGAGCTGAATTCTTTTGTCCTCTGCTTATCAAAAGTGATGCTACGAACCCTAGTGGCTCCCTGATCCCAGTAGAAAAGTTCTGATAATGTACCAAATGAAACTTGGCATGATTTTAACTTCTTAAATAGCCTAGGAATTGTTACCAGAATACTCTAAATAATAAAAAGCCTCATATGACTGCAGTGGTAATTTTAGAACATAGCAAAGGGTGGTTTTATTCTACTTCGTATTTCAGAAATATATTTTCTCAAGTTGCAGGGTATGTGTTTTAACTATATTCACGAAGGTATTTTCTTTTGAGTACTTTTCCTGTTCTTTTGGTAGCAGTGACAGGTATATCTAATAAGTTGGTTTTATTGTTTGCTCTTTAGTAGTTAACTGAAAAGGCTTGGTGGTGGTTCTGGGTAGATGACCCCACTCTTCCCCACTGCCTAATGTTCCTTTCTTGTATGTTCCAAAGGTGAATGTTGGAGTTCCCTGGTGGTGTAGTGGCTTAAGGCTTCGGCGCTATCAGCGCTGCGGCCCGGGTTCAATTCCCGGCCCGGGAGCTACCCACATACCAAAAAGCAAAAACAAAAAAAAAAAAACAAACACAAAACCAAAGGTGAATGTTCTAGAATTACCAACTCTTGAGTGTTCTGTGATCACCTTAGAGTTAGGTATTAAATTTTATTTTCTCTCTTTATTGATGATACACACAGTTGTTACTGTCTTGTAAAGGGAGGGCCTTGAGACATTCCTATCTGAATAAAGCAAAGCTAGTTAGGCTGTAGGAGAAAGCCACCAATAATATTCTTCACCTTCTTCATTGAGAGCCACTAAGAGCACATGATAAACTTGGTCTAAATACAATTCACATTTGTACTTAGGTTTTTCAGAATTTAAGAGCAATACCAATCACTATTTTAAGCCTATACAGAAAGTCTATATAACATAACGTTCTTTGTAAGATGGTTAAAACCATCTTTTAAGAAGAAAAATTACTACATTGTGAAGAGCAAGGAAGTTCTAGAGTTCTTCTCATTTTTAATCCTTATTCATTGTTTGAATTTAACATAGCTAAAGATAGCGGTATTTCAAGATACCCAGTACGTCTGTCTTACTGGGCTTGTGTCACTTATGTTAATTTTTTTTTTTTTTTTTTTTTTTTTTTTTTTTTTTTTTTTTTTTTTTTTTTTTTTTTTTTTTTTTTTTTTTTTTTTAAATTTTAAATTTTTTTTGCTTTTTTGGTATGTGGGTAGCTCCCTGACTGGGAATCGAACCCAGGCTGCAGCGCTGACAGCGCCAACGCCGAAGCCTTAAGCCACAAGCCACTACACCATCAGGGAACTTCCCCTTATGTTAAATTTAGCTGCTTTTCACAAAGTCTATGCAACCTATTATTTATTATTTATATAACAATTTGTTGCTTTAAATTTGCTAAACTGGACTCTTGGCTCAAAATACTAAGCAAGATTTTCTTTTGGATGGAAATACAGGAAGAAAGTAAAGGAAACCTGCCTATAAATGTAAATAAAGATACATAGAAAAAATGTTCTTGGGGGTTCCCTGGTGATGTAGTGGCTAGGCTTCGGCACTGTCAAGCCTGCGGCCTGGGTTTGATTCCCACCCAGGGAACCAAAAAAAGAAAAGAAAAAAAAGAAAAAAATGTTCTTGAAGAATTAAAAAGTTGTAATCTCACAGTATTCTGTCTGTAAGCTTGTAGTTTTAAAATTTATTAGCACATAATAAAAGCTATGTATAACGTTTTAATCTCTCCTTGGACTTCTGGCTGCATGTTCTCTTGAATGGCAAAATATACCAACCGAATTAAATTTCGAAATGAAAAAAAGCATCAAGTAATAGGACATTCATGGATATTCAGACTAGGATTCCTTGAAGTTCTTCATATTTAAGCCAAAGGAAATAATCATGAATGTGAAGACACAGCTTTTATGTTTGAGTAAATGTAGTTTGGGATTCAAATATTAACTCTAAAAGTGCTCCTTGTTTGCTGCTCAATTTTCTAAGTCTGGTTTATCTCATTTATACAAAGTTGAATTCTGATTAGCTTTACTGTTGGTTGTAAACAACATTTATTAATCTTGAACCTGCTGTGTTTCTTTGAGTTCCTCTTTATAGCTACCTATCACCATCCTAATTGTGTCAGTATTGCATTATACTTCCAGATGAGAAATCTACCAATATGCAAATTAAGACATTTTAATTTACCTGCAGCATGTTGTGGTTGATTTAATAGAAGGAAGTTTAATAAAATACTCGTCTTCAGTGTTTATTACCTTGCTTCTGATGTAATCTTGATACACTATTATGTAATGTAGTAGACTGCTTGGCCATACCTGGACTTTATTTGTCCAAAAGTTAGTGTATAAGTTCATATTAGGTGTGACCAAATATAGTTTAATGACACATTTGGAGTCTTTAGCTAGAAAACTGCATTCCTGTTTTCTGGTGAATTTTTTCAGGGCTCTTTTCCTTACTTAGTAAACAATTCCAAATATTTACAGTAACCATGTGAATCATGTGCTTAATGTCTTCTACATAATATATCACTTATCTGTTACATGAAAAGTAAAGCAGTTCTAAAAGTCAAATGGTTCATGGTCACTTTGGTTTTACTTTGTTGAGAGCCACTGTGGTATATTTTGAGCAAAGTAAGATAAAAGGCCTGATCCTTGTCCCAGAGCTTCTATAATACAGCCCTAATGTAATCCACCGCTTTTGACCATGAAATTTAACAGGTGACTGCATATGGATCTCTACTCCATGAGAAGTGAGATTTATTTGACTGAAATTTCCAATGCTCTTGGACTCCTGATATTTCAAGAGGACATCTTGGTAAAACGGCATTAGACTAGGAGTTATATCTGGCCACTAAGAGCTGTATGATCTTAGGCAAGTTATTTACCTCCTGGGTTTCATCACCTTTAACGTGAGAGGGTTGAACTAGATGATTTCTCATGTCTCTTCTACTCCTAAATTCTATGGTTTTTAGGGAGAAAATTCCCTTCAGCATTCCTGGGATATATATCTAATAGTCCCATTTTTGTGAAACTTCCCTATTGACGATAAAGAGGGATGGGGAAGGCTACAAGTAAGTATCCTGTTTTCTCTAATCCTTAAAGCTTTTCCCAGCAGAGAAATGACCGTAATTAACTGGCTTTTGCATAATTAGAGAGCTGATTTTACTGCTTTTCAGCCATAATTTCTTAACTCAGATTTCAACATTTCAAATCTTCTATATCATCAAACACCTCTTTGTGTGTGCCTTAATTACCATTTGGGTGTCCTAATTTTTCCTTTTCTCATCATGGAAATAAAATGTTACCCTCCCTGGTTTGTATTGCTGTGATTTAGCAAATGAATTAAATGCACACAAAGGTGTATAGGAATTGTAAGGTTGGCAATAGCACCTTGCAAATTGACTTTTAAATTTTAATAACCCAAATTAATTAAAACATAGAATTTGTGTGAGTGTTTTAGGGTGACTTCTCTGAGTCATCCTAATTATTTAGCTCACTAAAATATAAAATACATGGAACCAGTATTGCAAATGCACATTATTCACTTCCCTCATCACTTTTGAAAGTTAAAGACCCCCAGAGTGTTGCCTGCTAGTTGTGGATGATGAAACTGTAGGTTCAGATAACTGAATTTCTCATTGAGTTGATGTGCTGTGCTTCATTTACTCATTCGTAAATCTGGACCCAAAGAATGAGGCTAGTGTTTCATAGCTGGGGTGAGTGTTAACTGTGAGGCTTATAAATTTGTTCTTCCATGGAAACTGAATTGTTTAATATATCAGCAACATCAATGCTGATCCCTGGGTCAGATTTTTATCTCATAGTCACATGAACATTTCTGTAAATACAAGCCATGGAGTTACCTTGCCTTTTCCCTGACTCCTGTTTGTTTTCATAGGTTCTCTTTGTAAAGAATCCTTTTCTGGCCAAGTTTCTTCTTCTTCACTCATGCCACTTACTCCATTCTGGAGCCTCCTTCAGTCAAATGTGCCTGTGCTTCAACCTCCATTACCTTTGGAAATGCCACCGCCTCCGCCTCCACCCCCTGATTCCCCTCCTCCGCCTCCCCCGCCGCCTCCCCCTATAGAAGATGGTGAGATTCAAGAGGTAGAAATGGAGGATGAGGGAAGTGAGGAGCCTCCTGCCCCAGGAACAGAGGAGGATACTCCATTAAAACCTTCTGCACAAACTGCAGTGGTAACTAGCCAGGTGAGAAATGCCATTTGGCATTGTGGAGAGTTTCTGGGGGCGGTCATGATTGACACCATGTTTTATTTTAGAACAGGATGTTTGACCCGGATGTTTAGCCACTGACTGGAATCTTTGTATTTCAGAGTTCAGTTGATTCTACCATCTCCAGCTCTCCTTCCACTAAAGCGATAAAGAGAAAAGCTACAGAAATTAGTACTGCAGTAGTTCAGAGATCAGCCACCATTGGTAGTTCTCCAGTCCTCTACAGCCAGTCATCTGTAGCTGCAGGTAAGCATTGTGATTAAAATGTGTTTTCCGAAAGGTATTATCTTTGTTTTCAGAATTAGAAAGCATAAATTAATGTCAAAGGCTTTTGATTACAAAACTATTTAGATGGATTTCTTTTTAGTTCCTGAACAGTTTGGTTACTATTAAAGTTTGACATACCCTTCCAGATTGTTTTCTGTGCTTTTACATACTAGTGATTTTGATGTTTTAAGTACCTTAATACTAAAGTATTCAGAAATGAATATTTTGCTACCAGAAAATATGGCTATAGTTTTTGAGGAAAGGTATATTGGAATTATTTTATGGGTGATGTACAAATTCCTTGGTTCCCTTTTCCTTCTTGCACTTGTTTATGGCTTTATAGTGATGTTTCATTTTATATTTTCTGTAGTAGGTCCTCAGACAACAGGGACTGGACAACATTCTGCAGGGATTGGTCACCAGGCAATATCAGTTAGCCATCCAGCAACAGGAATGGGTCATCAGGCCAGAGGAATGAGCCTGCAGTCAAGTTACCTTGGACTGGCGTCAGCTCCTGCGATTATGAGCTATGCCGAATGTTCTGTCCCAATGGCAGTGACTGCTCCCACATTACAGCCAGTCCAGCCCCGAAGTGCTGTGCCTGCCACTGCTGCCATAGAGCCACCTCCACCCCCACCTCCTCCCCCACCCCCACCCCCACCCCCAGCTCCCAAAATGCCACCACCTGAGAAGACCAAAAAAGGAAAGAAAGATAAGGTATAGTTCATCTGTCTTTAAATTTTTATTTTAACAATTTCTTATTGAAGTGATATTCATATAAAATTAACCATTTTAAAATACAATTTAGTAGCATTTAGCACATTCACAGTGTGCAACTGCCACCTCTTGCTAGTTATAGAACATTTTCATTACCTCAAGAGAAAACCATGTACCCATTAAGTAGTCACTCCCATCACCCCCATGCCCCAGCCTCTGGGAACCACCAGTCTGCTTTCTGTCTCTGGATTTACCTGCCATGCAATGATGCATATATGAACGTTCATGTCTGGCTTTCGTTACTTAGCACAATGTTTTCAAGGGTCATCCACACACCAGTATTTCATTTCCTTTTTTGTAGCTAAGTACTCCTTTGCTCCATTGTGTGTGTATACCTCAATTCGTTTATCCCTTCATCCATTAATGGACAATTGGATTGTTTCATACCTTTTGACTGTTATGAGTAGTGCCAGCATGAACATGCATATGAGTACATAGATGTTGGGTACTGGTTTTCACTTCTTTGGATATATATTTGGGAATGGAATTGTTGGGTCGTACTGTAATTCAGTTTAACTTTTTGAGGAACTGCCAAAGTTTTTCCACAGTGGCTAAACCATTTTACAGTATCACCAACAATGTACAGGGTTCCAGTATCTCCAAATGCTCACCAACATTTATTTTCCATTTTTAAAAAATGTAGTAGTATTACCAATCCTAGTGGCTAAATGGTATCTTACTGTGGTTTGATTTCTATTTCTCTAGTGAGTAATTAATGTTGCACATCTTTTCTTTTGTTTGTTGGACATTTGTATGTCTTTGGAGAAATTTCTGTTTAAGTCCTTTGTCTATTTTTTAATTGGATTGTTGGTCTTTTGTTGTTGAATTATAAGAGTTCCATGTAAATTATAGGTACAAGTCCCTTATAAGAGATATGATTTGCAAATACTTTATCCCACTCTTTGGGTTGTCTTTTCATTCTTTTCATCCTTTGATACACAAAAGTTTGTAATTTTTATAAAATCCAACTTAATGGTTTGGTTTGGTTTGTTTTTCTCATTTTTGCTTGTGCTTTTCATATCATGTCTAAGAATTTATTGCCAAATCCAAGGTCATAAAAAATCTACCTCCCTCTCTTTACTTTATCTACCATCTCACTAGTGTTCATTCTTTATCCAATTAAATGTTAGAATGATCAGTGCTCAGGAATCATTTCTTTTATGAAGCCTGCCTTGTCACTCTTCCTGCAGACCTGCAGGAGAGGTAAATAACTACTTCCTTCTCTATTCATTCAACAAGAAATTTTTTTAGCCAGCCATGCTTTTATGGTCTTACAAAAATAGTTTTGAAAACCCAGAATTCCAAGTTAATATATCATTTTTACATACCTGATATCTGAAAACAAACGGTGACCCTTCTCTTTGTTAACAAGCAATTTTTAAAGAATGTAAAATGCATACTTAGTGCCTATAATGTTTAAGAATATTTGAGACTGACATATATTTTCAGTCTTCTGCTGAAGAGTTTTTTGTGTAGTTTAATAGAAAATAAACTAGGAAAAAAGTTCTAGCCCTTTAATGTTTATTCCTCTGACTGCAATGTTCTATTAAAAATTGTGCTCAAAGAGTGAATGCAACTCTGGAGCCATGGTTGGAATGTGGTGGACAATATAACTTCTAGAACAAAATGCATTTTACCATCACAGATAGGAATCAGGTATGCTAAAAATTCATACAGAAACCATACAGAAGTCAAAATGGAACAAGTGACTACCTAGATCTGTGATTTTTAATCATGTTTTCAGATATCAAGTGAGCATTTATATCCTAGAGAGCCCTATGTGCACATGTGACTGTTACTAACCCATGTTACATTTTACTCATTTGGTCCCATGCTAACCCAGAATGGACTGTGTTGGAAGGGTGTGTATGCAGTGGTTCAAGTTGTGGGCAAAATGACAGAATGGAATGTGGGAAGGTACATGGAGCTGAAGGGCTAACTAAGCATGATAGATGGGCATTCATTTCCCCAGGAAGTTAAAAACTCATTGACAGTAAAAAAAAAAAAGTATGGAGCAGAGAACCAAGTAATAAAAAAAATGTTTTTTAAAGACTAAAAATATTCAGCTTATTTCTCAGATCTTTGGCAACCTATTCAAGTTCCGTGTTTGTCTGAAGTGCAGGCAGGAAAAACAGACTGGACTCCCGTATTCACTTCTCATGGAAACGTACACAATCACACCTACCACTTGAGTGCCTTCTTGTCATGCTTATAGTGTAACCTGATCAGGTCTTCAAGCACTCAGCTCTGTTCCTCTTTAAAAACACAGGGATATGAATTGCTTTTATCAGTGGCTCTCCAATTTCATGTAACCAGTCATGTCAGCAAGTGTATTTTGAATGCATATTATTTGTCAGGCATTCTCACTAGGAGCTTGGGATTTAGTAGTAATCAGACAAAATCCTGGTTTTCATAGAGCTTCCCTCTGGCCATCTGGGGGAGAAGTGGGACCAGAGCTGGGATGATAGATAAACATGTAAATATTCAGTGTTTTTAAATGCAGCAGAAAAAAAATAAGCAGTGTAAGACGACAGAAAGTGGTCTTTGGGGGTTGGTGCTGTTTCAGATAGAGGGTGGTCAGGGAAGGTCTCTTGCTAGAGTTCCATTGATTAGAAGCCTGAAGGTAGTGACAGAGCAAGCAGTGTTGGATATATAATTCTACTTTTGCAAGTATCATGAGTTTTTTTTATTACAAAAGTACATGTTTATTATAGACAGTTTAGAAAATGAAGGTAAGTCAAAAGAAGAAAAATAAAATTTATTATAATAACCTCCTCTTAGAACTAATCTCATCATTCTTTTTTTTTTTTAATGTGCACAGTTCCCTGGCCGGGAATCGAACCTAGGCCACAGCGCTGACAGCGCCAGCGATGAAGCCTTAAGCCACTACACCACCAGGGAACTCCCATCATTCATATTTTGATGTATCTTCTTGCTTTCATTCATATTTAATAGTTGCCATTGACTTTTTTGCTCTTTCTAGAAAAGCTGGTCATTTGTTTTTCAGCTATTTTTCATTTGATGTTAACGCTGCATCTATTTAAAATTTATAAACGGGAACACTAATTCTTTGGAGAAGAGCAGCAGCTTTGAATTCCATAAATATGGAGGCTAAAGGAAATTTTTCTCACCTGATTTTATAAAATACCACAGATTAGAGAACTTAGATTTTTAATCAAGTGTTTGGCAAGCACGTAGAATAGTATTTATTTTGTGTTTCTGTTCTTTTGATTTCAAAGTTCACCTATTCCTTAGCACAGGGAAAGGTCCTGGTATCCTATGGAGATCTCATTTTCTTATTTTATGTATTACATTCCTTCTGACCTTTAACCTTTGTTACAGGCAAAGAAGAGTAAAACCAAAATGCCATCTCTGGTAAAGAAGTGGCAGAGTATCCAGCGTGAGTTAGATGAAGAGGAAAACTCTAGTTCTAGTGAAGAGGATCGGGAATCAACTGCACAGAAGCGAATTGAAGAGTGGAAACAGCAGCAGCTGGTCAGGTAAAAGCAAAGAGACCACACATGGGGGTGGGGTGGGTTTAATTCAGAGAAATATTTATTTCTTAGCCTTTTTCAAAATCAGAACTCTCAGAGTTTTAATACTTTCTCCCACTGATTGTTCATCTTAGACGAAGGACTATCTGAATTAACACTGAGCATACCAGGAAAAATTGCCATCCCCATTTACCTTCTAGATCTAATAGGCCCTTTTACATTTTTTAAAAAATTTATTTCACCTAAATTTACAGAAGTACAAATAAAGGGCAGGGGAGAAGACTTCATTAGAAATTATAATAAGAATTTAAACATAGCTAGCCCAAATTTTTATTCTTTATTTTCCTAGGTTTGAAGGTATATATACTGAAATGAGCAATGTTCTTCTAATGCAGTTAATTGCTCAGTTGTTATGCATAACCTGGTACATACCTCACACATAGTGATGCCAGATTTCAAACCCATCTCCGTAGATTCTAGCTTGTCATTACTCCTGGCTCTTGCACTTGCTACATTCATAAATGCAATACTTAGGAAAACGTCTGGAAGAGGATAGCCATTTGCTGCATAATCCAAAACGTTTTAATTTTTAGGTTCATAAACACGAAATGGAACCGTCATTCCATTGAATTTTTTTTGTTTCTAGAAGATCTATTTCTCTCTAGTCATTACATACCTGCTTTCCGCATTTGTCCACTTACGAAGCCTATCAAATAAATTTATCATACAGCTCATAAAACCTGAAAGATTCCTGTCACATGCCTTTTTAGGAAACTTAGATGGTCCAAGTTCTTGTTACAAAACATTGGGTGATATAGTTGTTCATTTTGAATGAGAATACTGTCTTTCCTTTTTGTATACTTAGAAAATATTCACTCATCAATCTTAAATTTGAGAAAATTCATCTTGAATATGCTCCTCTTAACATTCGTAGTCTGAGATTTTTACTTATTTGATCAATTTTACCATCATAAGTGGAATCTACAGTGCCATGCTCTGTCTTTGCATTTGTCTTCTGGTTTGTCTGATATTTGTGAAAGAAAAAAGTACTGTGAAGTACTTTTTCAACAACTGTGAAGATGTTGTCTCCAGATTTTTTTATTTACTTCCTTGAAAGGTGATGCACTATTTTGGGCATCATAATAAAATTGAGGGATGGCATTAGTGACAGTTTATTTCACTTTTGCATCATACTTGTAGGTGATTCCATTATTCAGTTTTTTATTATTTTAGTCTTTTAGTATTGCTGGGAATTGAATAATGATTAATTCTTACAGTGATGAAATCGCTATCAAACTTTTAAGATGATAAAGGGTAAATCACAAAGATCCTCTTGTTTATCTTAGATTCTTTTAGATTTATAAAAGAGTCTAGTGCACCCATTCTAGTAATTGCAAGATCTATCTTTTTTTTTTTTTTTTTTTTTTTCTCTTTTTCTTTTTTGTATGTGGGTAGCTCCCTGACTGGGAATCAAACCCAGGCCGCAGCGCTGACAGCGCCAGCGCCGAAGCCTTAAGCCACTACACCATCAGGGAACTCCTTAATTTGTTTTTAAACTGATTGAATACACCATGAGGTATCAATTCTTAGAAATAGAACTGATCAAAAGAGAATCTTGAAAACATTAGGTCTAAAGGTTTCTGATGGCATATTGAAGGTTAAATATATCTTCCTTAAAGAATTGTAATTCCTAGGAGGTCAAGCAGAACTTTTACAAGAATGTATTTTATTCCTTTAGTGTGGCTTTAATGGTTACTGAAGATACATAAAAATAAATATGCACGTAGTGTATATAAAACTATGTAAAGGGAGGTGGATGTGTCAGGTTGATCCATCAGAAGAAATTTTAGGAAGAATATGCTGGTATTTAAATGAGAAACTTGAAGCATTTTCAGAAACATACATGTGTAGATCAGATTTTCAGTTTCAGATAGATGTTTTTATTTGCTAGGAAATTAACAGTTTGGTTCTTTTTCTTGAGTGAAATAATCTGTGTGTTGTTTCCACAGTGGCATGGCAGAGAGAAATGCTAATTTTGAAGCCCTTCCTGAAGATTGGCGAGCAAGACTGAAGCGAAGGAAAATGGCTCCAAACACATAGTTTTTTAAAAGCTTTTTTTTTTTTTTAATTTTTATTACTGATATTTTTGTGCGTGTGTTCAGTTCAGTCTTAACCTGTTTTACTGTTGTCAATAAACTATAAATGTTATGAGGGAGAACATAAGAATTTCCTGGCAAGAGCATCCACGTACGGAGTTTTCACTCATGAAATGTAACTTTTTTTCTGTTTGCTGAAGAAAAGGTGACTGACTGCTTTGACCTGGCTGCCTTTATTTTCACCTGGCAAACTCAGCATCTTAGGTACACTAACCTCATCAGCCCCAGACACGTGGCTCATGAGTATGACACCTCTGACACCTCTGCCGAGGACTGACAAGAAGTGAAGGACTTCCCTGCATCAGTAGGGGCTCAGTTCCTAGTGTGGCTCTCTCTCTTACTAACTTTTACTCCAGAACAAGTGCAATTGAGACGGCAGCTCCGCAGCCTGCCTTGCTTAACAGGGATTCCAGAGCCTCTTTCTGACCTCTTCCTCTAGTCTGCCACCCCTGAAGTGCTGGGGTGTATCAGGTTGTTTACCGTGTGCTGACAGACAGCCACACTCCGTACTCCTCATAGGTTCTAGAACTGGTAGCTCAGTCATTTCGTCCACTAGGTGAAATACGTAAATGTCAATGCACGCAGCAGCAGGTGTGCGCGTCTTTGATCTTGAGAATTCCACCCCGCATCTGTGGCACTAAACGTAACAAGAGCCACTGTATGTACTGATGTGTCTCCATCGTCTTACTTTGGAATTTACCTCCCTTCTATGTGTGAACGTATTTTCCATAAAATTCCAGTATTTAAAAGCAGTTTACTGTTCCATACTTTCTGTTGTATCACAATCAGGTAAAAGTCACTTTAAACTGAAGAAAAGACAAATTGTGTTTTAAAGCTGTTTGTATTTCTCCAGTTTCTGACCTTGTAAATTTGTAATATATGCATTAATAAAGCTTTTTTTTTATACTTCTGAATGGCTGTCGTTTTGCTCTTCTGAACCTGTCACTCCATTGTGCCACCAAGACATACTCTTAAGTCCATTGGTTTTTCTAGTCGGGTATGGTGGCGTGGAAGGCATGTGCACACATTGAGCAGCTTGGAAAGGCAGCAGGATCCGGAGTCATGGGGGGAGGACAGAGAAAAACGTTTCTCACTCGCAGTGGTTCTCAGCCTTCCTCATGCTGCGACCCTTTAATACAGTTCCTCATGTTGTAGTGACCCCCATAAAATTATTTTCTACAGTTGCTACTTCATAACTAATTTTGCTACTGTTAGGAATCGTAATGTAAATATGTGATGTGTTTTCCAGTGGTCTTAGGTGACCCCCCAAAGGGGTCGGGTCCCACAAGTTGAGAACCGCTGCTTAGAGGATGCCATGTGACTTCTATTTTGGAGCTTGTGCTCTATGTTAGCTAATGCTTGACCTGAAATCCTGGCAATGATGTAACGTGGTTAACGTTTTGAGAAAATAAAGGTACTTTTTCCCTCTCTGATTATAAAACTCATATTTATGATTATGTCAAGTTAACCAAAAACAGTTTGAATTTTTTTCTGATAAATTTGTATACATATAATTTAAAATTTTTTAGCTGGATAAGCTCATGTAAGCTCATGTGTTGGGTTTTATTTACTACTAATGCAAATATTCAGGTGACCTGCATATGTTTTTCTTGTAATTGCATGAGGCAACATTCTGGAAATAGAGGCTGTCAACTAGCTGTCAAAGCTTTTGCTTTTCCCAGTATTCCAGATTTGTAGGCATTTTTAGAGCACCAGTGCCTTTATCACTTATCCTATCAGAATAGAGTTTTTGGTTTTGTTTTTTAATCTAACAGTTTGGTACTCAAACCATGTGGTTCTAATATGCTAATTTTCTTGTATTTTTGTAATGTAGAAAGTTTTCAATTCTAGCTATGAGGTGGAGAGATACAAGGGAAAGGAGAGCAGCACCCTTTGAGTAATACTTAACTGTTGTTACCTAAAGCTAAGGACCAGCAAAGAAGTTTGGAATATGTTGAGGACTACTGGCTTTGTATTATTTATCAACCCAATTTCAATTCCTCAGAAGCTGGTCAGCAATACTGTACAAAGCAATGAGTCTGAATTAGCAGATGCCAAGTCTGTCAACTCCCCAGTGCCCTACTCTCCTTGGAGGCGGGGCTTCGCTTCCCGGAAGCTCCTGGCCGCTCTGCCTTCCCGCTTCTGTTTGCAGTTGCTAGGCTACCGGGGCTCTAGCAGAAAGCGGTGTCGCAGTGGCGCCTGTGGCCTCTGCGGAGCATCTGTGGCCGCCTGTCTCAATCGGGCTTTTCTACAGTAGGCGCTGCACCCACACCTGCTACCCTGGACGGACCGGAGCGCAGAGGCAGTCGTACCTTACTTTTCGTGCTTCTGGGAAATTTACACCCCTCCCCCACCATTCGAGAACCTGCCCTTCACCATCCTCCCTCAGACCAGGAAGCCCTGAACCCCTGAATTTGGTCTTCAGAGCCCACTCTGGGTCCCTGTCATTTCTTTTCCATCTACGCGGAGGCAACTCGTGGGATCCCTCCATCCCCGTTTTTTTTGCACTTTCCTGTGGCATTCCTGGTGGTAGGCGTCTCCGCAGGGACAAGGAAGCATGGGGCCTGCATGGATCCCGGCACCTCAGGAGGAGGCTGGAAAACCTGCCGCCCTTCCTGATTCCGCAGGTGCGTTTCCAGGCCTCATGGTGAGGATCACCAGCCGGGTCCCTGCTTGTCCGAGGAGAGGCTGAGTTGGCAGAGGAGGGCCAGAAGTGACCAGGTTCTCTAACATCGCGTAGGGGCTGCAGACGTGGACGGTGGGCGTGGTGGATGGCGGCAGTTTTTTCAGCAGTCCTATTCTGGTTTTCCTAGCTTCTCCTGTGTGATCAGCTGCCCTCTGGGAAATCCGGCATAACATGTTCCCAGCATTGGAAACCGAGCTAAAGCTGGAGGTGGGTACACACCCCTCTCGGGTAACCCCACAGAAATCCAGTACTAGATCAGAAGGTATATTCTGTCTTTTCTTTCACAGGTTTTTCCTGACCCCTACGAAAACTTCATGTACCGTCACCTCCAGTACTACGGCTACTTTAAAGGTAATATCTCACATTCTGGCTTCACCTTTCCTGGGTTCAGGAAGTATATTGTTTGATTAACTGGGAAAGTTATGCTTGGATAAATGGTGAATTTTTCTAGTACCATTAGTGAAGAATACTTTCCCCATTGGTCTGCTATGTCACCTCTGTTGATTGTACATATATACAAGGGTCTTTTTGTCTGTCCTTGAACCAAAGACCACGCTTTGTTCATTACAACTATATGGCATTTAAAATAGTCTTGCTATCTGGAAAGACTAGATGCCTTCCGATCTTGGTCTTCAAAAGTGTCTTGGCTATTCTTGCCTTTTTGAATAATTTTAGAATCAACTCATGGTGTTTTAAAACATGATTGAGATTGCATTGAATCTACAGAACCTAATTTCACAAAAACAGAATTTTGCCAAAACTGGGTTCTCCAATCTATAAATATAGTCTAAGTCTCCATTTTGTTTAGGTCTTCCTTAATGTCTCCCAATAAAGTTCATAGATTTTTCATAGAACTTCCTATTTGTATGCTATTATACATGGGGTATCTTTTTAAATTTTATTTTCCAACTTTGTTCCTGATACTTAGAAATAAAATTAAGTTTTCATATAGATTTTATTTCTGTCAACCTTGTGGAAGCTTTCTTATTAACTTTCATTTTTTAAGTGATTGCTAATTTGTTAGAAATTGAATTTCCAGTTTGCCAGATACAGCAGAGCCCTGAGGACAAGCAGCTTTGGGCACTGGGGTCCCCTCCCACTCCGAGTGCAGCCCTGATGTGGCCATGGCTCTCATGGGTGCCCTTGCGATCAGGCCCTTCTGCCCCAAGCCCTTTCTCTTTGCACTATACCATGCTGCTTCTCAAGTCTCCTCCTTAGTGCAAAATGGAGAAAATGATGTTTAACCCAAGCAAATTGGGATGTGAAAACTTTTTGGAAAATGGGGTGTATTCATTGTGGAGGCCTGTGGTCATGGGGGTTTGGTAATAGTGTTTTTGGTGTTGACCTAGAAGTTAGAGGTGAGCAACTAGCCTTCCAGCACCTTTAATTAAGCTCCCTGTTCTTAGCGCAGAGAGACAGCTTACCGAACTCAGCTACACACCAGCATGTTAAGAAGACTACTCCCCGATTCGTCTTGAGTGGCTCTTCTGGAGAAAGAGGTGATTTGATACCACACCCCCCACAAAAGGAGACGCTTCTGTCTGAGTAATAATCAGTGTGTTGACCCCCAACACCCTCACTGTCCTGAGCAACTGCTCCAGGTTTTCTGGAGAACGTGGCATAATATAGGAGAAGCCAGTGGAGCAGACTTGGCCACTGTCTCTGACATCACTCAAAAATGTTCTCTCTAGATCACTTTGGATTGTATGGTTTAAGTGAAAATACTGCACATTCTGGATTATCTTCCTCCCAATTATTGGAAGATTTTTTTAAGACTGTTTGGTCGAGAGTAAAACATCGACTTTTCACGCAGTTTTGTTACGCTCTTTGCATAAGAGTGTTGGAAACCAATTCTGGCTAACTTAAACAAAAATAATTTTTCGGGCTCTTGAGCCATTTTCCTGCTAGAGCCCACTCCTACCTTTTAGGGAGTGTACTTCCTACTTCTAATAAACGTTCTTTCTCTTTGTTTCTTCTTATTTTCCTTTTAATAAATTGCCTCTTTGTTTCACCTCTAAAATATAAAAATAAGTTTTCATAGGGATGCCACAGGTTTCTTCTAGAACTCAAAGGCAAGAATGCAGTTAAATTTCCCCCTCAGTACACATCGAACCAAACATCAATCCACTAGTCTTTGCTTCGTCATCCTACCATCATTTCTCACTATTGAAACAGCCTCATAATTGGTCTCCTGGTTTCTTCTCTTATCCCATGATGCCCCTTTCCAATGCATTTTCTACACAGCAATTTGTGGGGGGGTTTTGGGGGGGAGGGGGTTTGGGTTTTTTTGTTTTTGTTTTTGTATGTGGATAGTTCCCTGACTGGGAATCAAACCCAGGCCACAGCGCTGACAGCGCCAGTGACGAAGCCTTAAGCCCCTACACCACCAGGGAACTCCCACACAGCAATTTTTAAAATTTGCAAATCTGATTGTGTCCCCATTCTAGTTAAAACTTCTGAATGACACAGACCCAAAGACAATAAAATGCAACATTGATCATTTTTACAGCAAGAATTTAAACTTCTGTATTGAAAAAAAGTACCATGAATAAAAGAAAGTAACTGACAAAAAAACAAAACAAAACTCTGTATTTGTGACAAATACATCGAAGGACTAATTTCCTTAACTGCTTTCCAGAATAGTTCCACCAAATTGCCTTCTTGCTAGCAAGTTCTGAGAGTCCATGTTTACTCACACCTTTCAGCACCAGTGCGGCATGTCAAGTAAATGAGTGGCATCTCCTTGTCATTTCTGTTTACATTTCTTTATGAGTGCGATTGAGCAGCTCTACCATATTTTCAAATGTTCGTTGCCTCTCTCGCCTTCTCCCCGCTCCCCTCCCCGCAATTAAACAGTGGGGAAAAGATTTAGAGAGAGAAAGACTGGGGTCCAAATTGCGGATGGGGGATGGGAAGGGGTAAGGGAACGAGGGTAGAAAACAGACAGATCCCTATGACAAACTGTGCCCTCTTCCTTTTTCTAGGGCC
>PVJL010000678.1:183623-233429 GCA_004026885.1 Lyroderma lyra
CGACCCCCGACCCCCGCCGCAAGCCCCCGGCCTGTCCGCTCCCCTTCCGCTTTTGTTCCTCCCCTCTTTCCCTCCCTTCCTTTGCTTTCTCCCCAAGCCTGCCTTTTCCTCCCCTTTCTCTCATTCTCCGTTTCCCAAGAGCTCCGTTTTTCTCTCTTCTGACCACCCTCCCGCCTGCGCTCCTCCACTTTTCATCCTGTTTTATGTCTCTGTCCTTTCAACGGTGATATTACGAACTTGAAATTTAATTTGCAGATTGCGTCACTGTAGTTTTATGTACATTTTTCTAAAATGCTCGTGGGTGAATTAAACGTTTCCTCTCGCCTCGGAGGAAAAGTAATAAAACGCATTAATTAACTTTTTATTCATTTGTAATCCACTGTTGAAATGTCTTAGACCCATTCGCTCTGATTTAAAAAAAAAAACACACAAAAGTTTCTTCTAACTTACTCTTAAAGCTTTACATTTAAATATTCAGTAGACTGTGCAGGATTTTAACTTACCGGTTTATAATTTCAATGCTGTCATCCTGGGCTAAATCTCCTTAAGGGAGAATCACATAGGATCACTCATCTGTGCCCCTATTACAATACAGTGCATAAGGTTACTTAGTTGTTAGGCTGCATGGTCAAGTTCCCAGCGGGGAAGAGACTGTTCACGCTTTCCCTTTCCCTTGGCAGACTCCTTTCTGCTGACTTCACCACTTCTCAAAAGCAGACAGCTTCTTCGTGATGAGTTTGGTGAAGCAAACCCACATCTGCGAGAGCCCCGCGACCTCTTTGCCTTTTTCTCTGGTAGCGAGCCACTGCAGGCTCCCAGATGGCCGATAGAATGTGAGGTCATCAAGGAAAGCATTCATCACATTGGTAATGTGACTCAGTGGCATGGTTAGCTGTTCTGACAGACTTTATTAGGAGACCTCACAGTCCTGCAGGTGGAGGGAATGTGGCAGGACAGATGCAACCTCTGTTAACTCACCCCGAAATGATTAAGCTCTGGGAAACTGATAAACATCACCGAAGTCAAAAGTTACGCTAAGGCAGTGGTGCTCAACCTTCGTCAGGCCACGACCCTTTCATACAGCTCCTCATGGCGTGGTGACCCCCATAACATCATTGTCGTTGCTACTTCATAACTGTCATGCTGCTACTGTTATGAATCGTCATGTAAATATCTGATCTGTGTTTTCCGATGGTCTTAGGCGACCCCTGTGAGAGGGTCGTTCGACCCCCAAAGGGGTCGCGACCCACAGGTTGAGAACTGCTGCGCTAAGGTGTGGACTACAGTGTTTCTGAGTTCATTGGGATGGGAGGATACCTTGCTAAAGGCCAAAATATATTAATACTTGGATCTGTTTTCCAGATTATTCCCATCTCAGTATTAATATGCTTGGTTGAGTTTTATAAAAGTTGTATTTTTATCAGTCTTGGTATAATTAATAGCATTATACATGCCAGAGCATAGTTTTACTGTTTGTAATTACATTTTGAGTTTATTGGAGTATTTTATAGGAATGGTGGGGACTTTTTTTATGACATTGCTGGTTATATCTTTGAGCTATAGGTGCACGTACAATTTTTAGCATTCATTGTATGGAGCATTTTCAGAAGTAGGTTGCATTGAAGTGGGGACTTTTCTAATTGCTGGGACATTTATATCTACCAAACATTACGTCTCTGCTTTAGACTGCTGGATGAACAACTGGCTGTTTCTTATTTTCTCACTTCCTTCTTAACAATATTCACTCAATATTTATTAAGCATCTACCATACGCTAAGCACAGTGCTTGGGGTTAGAGAAATAGTGATGAGCAAGATGGAGATATCCATAGCTCACAGGCTAGTGGGCGAGTTAAAGATAGAATCAGGCAACTGCGGAGAGCCTGGTCCCTTTGGGATCACAACCCCAGCCTGAAAGATCAGTGCAGGTTTCCAAGTGGATTGACATGTAAGCTGAGATTTAAAGGATGAGTTAGAAGTGATCCAGTTGAGGGAGGTCAAAGAAAAATATTCCAGTTAGAGGAAGCAGAAAAAGAACATGGCATGTTCGGACAACCATGGAGCATGACTGTCCAAACACACCATGAAAGACGAGATGAAGCTGAGAGTAAAGAGATGGGCTCCGTGTCTTAACTGGGGACAGAACTGCTGTTTGGGTTTTCGGAAAGGTGTGTGTTGGGGGAGCAGCATTTTGAGTTGGCAAGGTAGCTGAGAAGTCTTAAGATCATCTCTCCCTCCCCTGTAAAATTTTTAGATGAAAGTCCAAGTTGATTGGGCCAGACAGTGGGATTTCGCTGTTCTCTTTATAAAATCGACTAAGACAGAGAATTCCTTGAGGATTTTGGACTCAGTTCCAAGAGGGGGAAAAAATAGTGGGAAACTGAGATTCACTGTTTGAGTTATTGTAGTGGTAATCCATTAAAGCACTAAATGTTTAAAAAAGCAATTTTTTAAAAATGTCAAGGAAATTTAATAGCAACGACCTTCCTGTTTAAACCCATTGTCAAAGCCTCATCACTCCCGATTACCTTTAAAGAAAAGAAAGTAGCATTGTCTTGTACTTAGTTGGGTCTTGATATGACCTTGGCTTTCATCAATGGCTACTGTATTTAAGATGATATTGAGAAGTTGCCCAAGTGTCACATGAGAAATCTTTTAGAACTGAGTGTTAATGAAAAAGCCTTACTTCCTCTGAAACAATTGATACACTTGTTCTTCTATGGTGATAAAAGCTATGTAGCTGATCATATTTTTCTGATTTTAAAAGGAAGCTCAGTACCTAATTTTAGAGAGTTGTTGCAGCAACTATATTGATATTTCTGGCTTATTTTTATGTCTTCTATTTGAAGTTTATGCTTTTATTGTATATGCTTTTTGTTAAAATTCTCCCCATACGCTTTATGGAAATAAGCAAGACATAATTCATAAGCAAACTGGAAACTTAGGGCGGGGACCGGGTTTGATTCCACAAAACTAGCCATGTGAATAATGATGATTATATTATACTTTTATATCACTTCTGATAAAGTGCCCTTTATATTATTTCTTATTTTGTACTTTTTACATGTCTTTTTTCAGAGGGAGTTCCAACTCAACCAGAATATTTCTACCAACCTACAGGAAATGAAAAGTTACCAGAAATTGTAGGAGAGGAAAAAGGCACAGTTGTCTATCAGTTAGATCCAGGTATTGTCATTGCACTGAACAGTAAGGAATCAATCATGACAAAGTTACAATAAATAGTTAGGATAAGGTTATAAATATTTTCTATAATATGCATGATTTTTAAAAATCCATAATTTAGTGATAAATTGTCTTTTCCAGATGAATCTGATTGGGAGCGCTGATGTTCATGATCAGTTGGCATTAAAAATCTCAATCTTTTAGAAAGAACTATTTCTTAATAGTTCTCAGTTCATTTTATAGCTTCTCCCTTGTTATCCCTCTTCCTGAAATTCAGATGTTGAATCTTTGGGGAACTTGCTTCCCAGAGCAACTACATGCTACGAGAAAATTGGGGGACGGGGGGGGAATCGGTTTTGTTTTTTGAGAAATGTTACTGTGAGTTATGAATCGGATCATCTGTAATTTCACCTGAGAGACTCGAGAAATACTGAAATTTCTGTATTAATGACGTATGTTCGCGGGTCTGTGCTCTGATTGCGGTTCCCTGAAGAGACCGAACCAGGTGGGCGCCCAGCTTGTAACTGGACTATATGTATTCTTGCTGTTGCTTCTGTTTCTATTTCTGTGCTTGTTTCTTTCACTCACTCCTTTACTTGTTTGCTTTCTCCTTTGCTCTTATTCATTATCCAGTGCTTATTACCTATATCCACACAGTGACACGGTTGCATATAGGAGCAAAAGTGATCATAATAATACTATCTTTACCAATAAACTGACTACATACATAATCAGGCCCCATACCTATTACTATTGGTTTAATGCAAGTTATCTGTCCTGTCCAATGGTCATCATCTTTGTTGAAATCAGTTACATGCTGATTGGTAGATACTGTTAATACCTGATAATATGATACAAATGAAGTAAAAATGAATTAGTGAAATTATGATTCTTAACAAGAGATGCAGGATTTTTTTATGTTGATGAATGTTAAAGAATTGCTTCAATCGCTTGCAAAGCCACTGACAAATAAGAACCTAGAACTTTTTTTTAGTTAACAATTAGCAAGAACATCAACAAAAGATGACAAAGTAGGTTCTTCTAGGCACGATGATGAGAACATTGGGGTACAAAGAGAAGTCCTTGGGAAAACTATGAAGCTCTGAAAGCCTTTTGCAAAAGTAACTACAAACATCAAAGATGTCATATGGCACTCTCACTGAGTCACTGAATTTGTCTGAAAAATTGCAACCCCACCAAAAATAATTAGCAGTTGATTCTTTATTATTCTAAGGATTAGAAAAAGGTTGTGATTATAATCTAAATTTTTATTCCCCTCTTAGGGAAATTCACCCATGCCGGTTCTTCTCAAACTTATATTTTTGTTACATTTAGATCTGAAAGGGGTTCGCTGGTGGTGTAGTGGGTAGGCTTCGGCACTCTCAATGCTGCGGCCTGGGTTCGATTCCCAGCCGGGTAACCACCTAAAAACAAACAAACAACAATAAGTCTGGAAGGGTATACCAAAAAAATTATGTGGAGTATATACTCCTTTTGTCTTTTTTGTTTTCTCCTTTATCTTTTTTAAATTTATCAATAGGTACTATTTGTTTGTTGTGGTTTTTTTTTATAAGATTGAAAATATTTTCAGATGCTTTGTTTAGAATATTACTTTTTGCCCACATTCTTTTAAACTAGGGTTTAAATGGGTACAAGCAGTATCTGAGATCCCGTAGGTAGCCGTGCAGCAAAAGGAGGTGCTCTAAACCACTTGCAGGCCTTCCAAGAAATACAGTGTTTACATTTAAATTTTCAGCAAGGACAATTGAAAATTTAAATATTTATTGTTGTTAACCTAGAATAGTATGTTTGCTAGATGAACGAATTCTGAGAGGAATGTGGCCTCAATATGTCTGTCACCTGCAGTGCCCAGCGAAGGTTCCTATTTCAGCAGTTCCAGAGTCGGAGGCAAGCGAGGAATTATCAAGGAAGTCGCTGTCACATTGCAAGGACCAGAAGATAATACTCTGCTGTTTGAATCAAGGTTTGAGAGTGGGAATCTGCAGAAAGCTGTCAGAGTGTGAGTACCAAAGGAGTGATGATTGAAGTGACTAAGATATGTCTTTAAGAATCATATTAGGAGACAGGAGTGTTTTTGAAAAAGAGGGGTGATAGCAAATGGTAATGGGGATGAAGAAGAATGGAATAATTGTGGCTCATGTTTTCCCCAGAATAAAAAAAAAATTTTTTTTTTTTGGTATGTGGGTAGTTCCCTGGCTGGGACTCGAACCCAGGCCACAGCATTGACAGCACCAGTGCTGAAGCCTTAAGCCACTACACCACCAGGGAACTCCAGAATAAAAATTTTAATTTTTTTTTTCTGCTTATAAAAGAAGTTTGTGCTCACTTAAAATTTGTGTTAATAAAAATACGTAACCTAAAAATTTGAATCCTGAATGGAAGAAGGAGGGGGTGGGATAGGAGGGAGGGGGAGTCAAGTACATGGTGATGGAAAGAGCACTGACTCTGGGTGGTGAGCACATGATGCAGCACATAGACGACGCCCTGCAGAATGCCCACCTGGAACCTGTGTAATTCTTGCTAACCAATGTCACCCCAGTAAGTCTAACAATAAAAAATAAGTAATAAAATAAAATAAAATA
The DNA here is from genome assembly GCA_004026885.1 of Lyroderma lyra. Classification (NCBI taxonomy): domain Eukaryota; kingdom Metazoa; phylum Chordata; class Mammalia; order Chiroptera; family Megadermatidae; genus Lyroderma; species Lyroderma lyra. The sequence continues at coordinate 189,409 of PVJL010000678.1, forward strand.
GGAATACTACTTTAAAAAATTTTTTGGAGTCCTATAATCCTATCTCCCAGATGCAGCAGCTTTTAGCAGTTTGAAGGCTATACATTGATTTTTTTTATCTGTCTCTCTGTATATTTGTTATATATGCCAGTTACATATTTTCAAAACTAGGATAATGGTATGTATACTGTTTTTGCAAATTGCTTTTTTCCACTTAGTAAATTTTAGATTTTTTTTAATAGCAGTACTACAAATATATCTCCTTATTTTTAAAAGTTCATATTATTCTATTGTAGAGATATTCCATACCTTATTTACCCTGTTCCCAGTTGGGAAATTAAGATGTTTACAATTTTTTGTTTAATAAATTAACATAATTAAACCCATATGCATGTATATTTTTAAGTATTCGTGATTTTATGGGATAAATTCTAGAAATAAAATTGGAAAGTGTATGAACACTAAGCATTGCTAGTTTTTGCCCCATTGCCTTCCAACGTGACTTCAGTTCCCATCAACAGTGTATGAGAGTGCCCTTGTGCACCGTTGAAGTGTTGGTGAGATGCAGGATAGAATGACATCCTATTTTAATTCACTTTTTTTTTTTTTACTTTTTGGCATGTGGGTAGCTCCCTGGCTGGGAATCAAACCCAGGCCACGGCGCTGACAGCAACACCGCTGAAGCCTTAAGCCACTACACCATCAGGGAACTCCTAATTCACATTTCTTGAATGACGCATGCGATTGAATATGCATGCGTGTTTGGGGCATTTATATTCCCTCTTCTGTAAGTTAGTCCTGCTTTTGAAGGTGTGTGCATTCCAGAGATGCCCCCTCATCGTCAAAGAATTGAGATCAGAGATAAAAATAGCACAGGAGGCTTAAGGATCACCCCATGGGTGATATCCAGGATTTAGCTAGCAGCCAACAGAGGGCTCTGACTTCACTACTGTTCAGTGTATTTCAGACAAATGTATTGAAGTGATTAGAAACTGGCTGCTGGGTATTCTAGAAAGATACCAGGCAGCTCACAGTGCTCCCCAAACATCCTGTGCAGGAGGCAGTGTGAATTTTGAGACTCTTCTGTCCCACCCCAAATAAAGAAATCCCCAAGTTCCTGTTAGCCTAAGTATGAGTTGCAGAACCAAGTCAATAAGAAAATAAATGTTGGGTGTAGTGGGGGCTCTTTTGGCCAGAGGAAAACAGCATTTTCCCAGATGTGTTTTTTGCGGGGGGTGTGCGTTTACAGAGATAACGCCTCTGTTTCCTCCATCACAGAGACACGTATGAGTATGAACTCACCTTGCGAACTGACCTCTACACAAACAAACACACTCAGTGGTTTTATTTTCGAGTCCAGAACACCAGGAAAGATGCCACCTATCGCTTCACCATTGTCAACTTCTTAAAACCCAAGAGCCTTTATACTTTAGGGATGAAGCCACTCATGTACTCCCAATTGGATGCCAACACCCACAACATTGGCTGGAGGAGAGAAGGAAATGAAATCAAGTACTACAAGAACAACACGGAGGACGGCCAGCGGCCCTTTTACTGTCTCACGTGGACCATTCAGTTTCCACATGACCAGGACACTTGCTTCTTTGCACACTTCTACCCCTACACGTACACTGACCTGCAGTGCTACCTCCTGTCCGTGGCAAACAACCCCGTCCAATCTCAGTTCTGCAAACTCCGAACTTTATGCAGGAGCCTAGCTGGAAATACTGTCTACCTGCTCACCATCACCAACCCAGCCCAGACCCCTCAAGAGGCAGCTGCAAAGAAAGCCGTGGTCTTGAGCGCCAGGGTCCACCCTGGGGAAAGTAATGGCTCCTGGGTGATGAGAGGCTTCTTGGACTTCATTCTCAGCTCCTGCCCAGATGCCAAGCTCCTCAGAGACATGTTTGTCTTCAAAGTGGTTCCCATGTTAAATCCAGATGGAGTGATTGTGGGGAATTACCGGTGCTCATTAGCTGGGAGGGACTTGAACAGGCATTATAAGACCATTCTGAAGGAGTCCTTCCCTTGCATCTGGTACACTAGAAACATGATCAAGAGGTGAGACCCTTTATCTGTTGCCCTTCCTCGGAATGCCATGAGCACTGTCCCATGGTGGGTGAGGTCTCTTCTGATGCTGTAGCAGTTGGGAAGGCTTCAGAGACAGAGTCTCTGCAGTTCTCTTTGCAGCCACATGGGTTTGCTCACTTTCAAACGTTTAAATCTGGTTTTATCTTTGGGTTGAAACCGAACATGCAACGACTTTTCAACTAGAGGTATTTCACTTATAAATGAAATGACTGAATGGAAAAGCCCAAGTCAGAGGAGTTCATAGGTCTTCGTGACGAGAATTGTGTATTAATAATGATAGTACCTAACAAAATAGTCAGTACTTCTGTATCAGGATACAGTCAGTGCTTTACACTTATGACCTATTTAATCTTTATCTTATTAGCCCCATGAGGTAGGCACAATCAGTACCCCCCATTTTGTATACTATGAGGAAATTAAGGCCCAGAAACGTTAAGTAACTTGCCTACAGTCACATAGCCTAGTAGGTGAATGCATACATCTTCTAACCATACCTGTGTGGAAGGGTGGGAACAGTATTGGACTAGTAGTAAAATGGCTAAGAGCATATGTTGGGGAGTCAGACGGGCCTAGATCTGAGGCCTGGTTTAATTACTGGCTCGTTCTGTGACCTTGGAAATGATCTAAGGTCTGCACTTTGGCTGTCTCATCTATAGCATCTGGATAATAATATCTGCCTGGGGTGGTTACTGTGAGGGTGGTCACTGAGATAATCCATGTAATCCATTTAGCATAGTACCAGCACATTGTAAATGTATGGCATTATTGTAAACACCCTCTTCATCCTGTCAACATTCTTATGGGGAAGGTGACCTTGTTTGGAAGATTGACTGGGAGTCCTGGCTGATCAAGAGACCAAGAAGGGCTGAGCCTTAGAGGAATGGATAGGGTCCTTTGAAGGTCATTGGGGGTCAAAATTTTCATACCAGGGAGGGTGTTAACAGACACACTTAAGGAAGAGACTCTAAAAGATCTTTGTGCTCATGCATTTGGACATCCACTGAGTCTTTTATTTGCCCTCCTCAATAGACTTCTTGAAGAAAGAGAGGTTCTCTTGTACTGTGATTTCCACGGCCACAGCCGTAAGAATAATATCTTCCTGTATGGCTGTAATAACAAGGATCGCAAGTACTGGCTGCATGAGCGAGTCTTTCCTTTAATGCTGAGCAAAAATGTACCTGATAAGGTGAGCGCATCAGGTAATTTTCTGTCCTTTGATGAAGGGAGAAGGAAACTCATGGCTTCCTGTATGTAGTGTTTGATTTGCCACTTTGGATCTCTTTCCATTATCCAAGAATTTAGAAAAATTGTGGCTAAAGGAATTACTCTGTATCTGGCAGCCAATGAACAGGTAAGTAAAATGTAGTATATCCACACAATGGAATGTTGTTTGGCAATAAAAAGAGTTAACTACTGATAACACTAGAGCATGGGTAAACCTTGAAAACATGATACTAAGTGAAAAACAACAGACACAAAAGGCCACGTATTATATGATTCCATTCTATGAAATGTTCAGAAGACACAAACCTAGAGAGATAGAAAGTAGTTTAGTGATTGCCTAGGGCTGGGGCGGGGAGCACGGCAAAAGGAGTGACTACAAATGGGTACTGGGTTTCTGTTTTTGGGGTATTGAAAGTATTCTAAAAAAAAAAGAAATGTTCTAAACTTAGATTGTGCTGGTGGCTGCACAACTCTGCGAATACACTTCACCCATTAAATTGTTTACTTTCAATGTATGAATTTGATGGTATGTGGATTATATCTCAATAAGGCGATTTTAAAAAATGCTCTGGCTGCTTCGCCTGGGCACAAGTTCAAACTCTTAGTAGCAGAGTTAGCTATCGTCTTTAATCCTGTGACTTGCAGTGGAAGCTGGGATCGAAGGACAAACAAAATGCGAATGCTATGTGAGTCTCCACAGACAAGTTCATGTAATATGAGATCACAAATAACTGTAAGACATTAAAGGGCTAATGGAAACAGCGGAAGTCCTTAATACTAGTCCTTGGCTGAGGAACAGCTCGAGGTAGTGGGGCATGTGCAGAGTATCTGCATTCATTTAGAATAGAAGTTCATTTTCGGCATCATAAATACATCCACAAAACATAACTGTCATTTGAAAGAAGAAATCAGGTTGGATTTCAAAAAGTATTTAAATGATAGTGCAAATTTTCTCACATAGAAATATATAAAGCAAATATTTTGTATCTGCTACTCTTACCTGTTAAAAAAAAAAAAAGGAAGCTTTTCTTCCTCCCTCCCTTTTGTCCTTTCTTTTTCTTTCTTCCTTTTTTAAATCTTCCTGACTATTTTTGCCAAGGATCTCTTCTTCAAAGGAAACCACATTGAGAATCCAGTATCTAATGAAAACAATTAAAAGCGGAACTGCACTAGTTGAAGGTGGGGTAGAGGGCTCAGAACCCTGCCCTTTCTGCCACCTCCTCTAGTCCCTGGGCAGGAATGCCCCAAGGCTCCTCAGTAGAACCCCTGGATGCCAGTGAGCACAATTTAGAAACCACCAGACCTAGTGAGACACCTCCCAACTGTAAAGCATTTTCAGCAGCGTAGGCTGGGATATGGTGGGATAGGTGCCGAGCGTATGTTACAAACTCCAAGTGAGGAGAGAGGGATAGGTGGTCCTGCAGAGGTTGCCTAGTGCCTTGAATGCCGAAGTAAGCCAGCATTCCCAAATAGGCATTCAGGGAACCCTTGTCCTGCAAAACATCCCCAGGGAAGGTGGGGAAGGGACAGAAGGGTACATGGGCAATGAAAAATAGAATCTACTCCTCTTTGGAGGATCCCAGTCCACAGTAACATGTTAAATACTCTGAGAGGTCCTGCAAAGGAAGCCTGTTTAATTTCATTGACCCTTCATCTCCGTGAGTAACGTGACCATAGCACTGATACTTTCCTCTGTAATACCTATTAAGATCTCTTAGAATTACTGTTTTGTGGAACAGACTTTAGGAAATACTATCTAGACCCCAAGGGAACCATTTTTGCATCATATTAATGAATCTTAGACATCTTACAGTTGCCAGTTTATGACTGAGGATTTGGATTTCTCTTTAGTTCTCTTTCCACAGTTGTAATTTTAAGGTCCAGAAGTGCAAAGAAGGAACCGGACGAGTTATGATGTGGCGGATGGGAATCCGAAACAGCTATACCGTGGAGTCTACCTTTAGCGGGTCCACCCTGGGTAAGCTCTCCTGCATATCGTAGGCCAGCAAGACAAGGGGGAACCAACAAAGCACTGCGGAGATGAAGTACCTTTAAATGTTGGAGAGAAAATTGATATCTTGTCTGTGCCTTACGCTAAATTTGAGTACCTACATATGAGTGTGAAATACAGTACTTGATGGGGCATCAGTATAGCACAGTGGTTGCTGAGGACCTGGAATCAGGGAGATCCAGGTTTGAATCTCAGCTCCACTTACAAGTTGTGTAATCCTGCGTAACTTGCTTAACTCCTTGAACCTCATTTTTCTTTAGCTGTCAATAATAATAATAATACCAGCATTGTAGGTACTACTTAATGCCATACTGCGGGAAAAGCACGTGGCATAGTGCCCACCACCAAGTAAAACTTTACAGTTGTAATTATAACTCTATAATTAAAAGATTATAAACGTTTTCATTGTCAAAGATTCTTCTGAACCAAACTACAGCTAAGAGAAGAGACTCTGTCCAGGAGCATAATATTTTAGAATCAGAGGTGGTGGTTGTAATGAGGTATTCATAAATTAGATCTGAATTTGCTCATTCAGATTTAATAGGAAATGCTCACGGATGTTTTTCCAGGCAATAAAAGAGACACTCACTTTACCACGGAGGATCTCAAGTCCCTAGGTTATCATGTCTGTGACACCCTTCTGGATTTCTGTGATCCCGACCAAACTAAGGTAAAAGAAATGCGGTGATGCTATTGTCATCAGATCCACGTGGGTTCAGAGGCAGCGCAGTGGGGTTACAGGCGATCTTCATTTTCCTCTTAGTATCTGTCTGAAGTTGGTATAGTCAAAGACAGTAAGAAAGCCCCAGCCCGTGCACACTCAGCAGGCGCTAAGACCTCGTAATTCATGGAACGGACAGCCCCCCGGCCTGCACGCTCGCCCTCAGCACACCTCTCCCTCGCTTCTAGGCCTCCCCGTGGCAGCCCCAAGTCTCACTTCCCTTTCTGCTGCTCCGGAAAACCAAGTGTCCTTTCTTTCCTCCAACACTAACCCTGCCTTGTTGCACTAGCCAGCCTCGCTCCCCTCTGGCCTCCCCGAGGTCTTGCCTCTCTGATAACCTCCTCTCCTTTCTGGGTCCTCTTTTTTCCCTCTTCTTACTTCTCCCCCTCAGCCGCACACGTTCTCAAGTTGCTTCTGTCCTAAATCACAGACAGAGGCTGCCTTTGGCCTGGTTTCTCCCACTGGTTAGTTCTGTTTCCCTTCATCACTCAGCTTCTTAAAAGGGAGTCTGTACGCATGGTCTCTAGTTCACCTCTCAGACCCGCTCTGAAATGCTGGCCCTGGGAGCACACGCTATGCATCACTCTGAGTGCGATGGTGTAATAAAGAAGATTTAAAGGGGAACTTGATCACAACACGGCCTGTTAAGTCATATTTGCCATAGGCCAACATCTGTACCCCATTCCAACTTTTCCTTCCTTACTGCTCAAAAAAATCACACAAATCAGACCTTTGCATTGTCTAAGAGGTCTGTTATTGGCTATAGTTGGGGAAGAGTGGTTAGGGCAGTGCTCATCGGTGTTCTGCCCTAAAAACTCTTCTGTTTGTTCCTACGGCTCATGTCATGTACTCGTTAACATGTTCTTTTTCTTTTTCTTTTTATTTATTTATTTATTTTTTGTATGTGGGTAGTTCCCTGGCTGGGAATCGAACCCAGGCCACAGTGTTGACAGTGCCGAAACCTTAGCCACTACCCCACAAGGGAGCTCCCACATGTTCCCGATAGCAGATTATAGTTTACCCTTCTTTATGTCCCCAGCAATAAAGTACCTTTCTGCATATACTTAGTAAATATTTGATGAGTAAGTAAATGAATAATCAAAAACAGTTCTTCATTCACTTCCACAGTTCAAGCAGTGCCTAGCAGAGCTTAAAGAGCTCTTACAACAGGAAATCCATAAGAAGTTCAATGAACTTGACCAAGACACAGATTTAGAAGGAAGTTGGAATGATATCTCTTTGTCTGACATTGAATCCAGGTAACCAACTTCATTTCAAAGAAAAACGAGAGAAGTTCAATTTTAAAAAATTCTTTTGTTTTTTTTTGCTCTGTTGTTTTGTTAGTTTTGAACCTCAGATGCAAAAATACTGAATAAACCATGGTTCATTTAAAGATACCCCATTCCCTCAACAACGACGCATGGGATGTCTGTCCTTTGACAGCCTCTTTTCTAGGCACCAGGAAGGGTCAGGGAGATGGGCAGGGCAGACAGCTGGTGTAGGACCTTGTAGGCAATTGGAAAGCCTTTGGAAGGTTTTTAGTAGGGAAGTGTCAGGATTCCTAGTTTCAGTAGGAATACTCTGTGGCTGCTGTGTGGAAAATGGATTGTAAAGGGGAAAGGTCTAAGCAGGGCCACCCATTAGGAGGCTCTAGTGATAATACAAGTGAAACGCGATGGTAGTTTCGACCAGGGGAGCAGTGGTGGTTGGTGTGTGAATTGGTTGGAGGTTAGGTGTATTTTGAAGTTTCAAACCTTAGGATTTGCTTATGGATTGGACCTGGAGCATGAGAGGAAGAGAGAATGACTCCATAACTGGATGGATGAGGCTGCTTTTAACTGAGATAGGGACCATCAAGGGGGTAGGGAAGGTCAGGGGGTGGTGAAAACCAGGAATCTAGTGTTGGGCATGTTCAGTTTGAGATGTCTATTGGGTACCTAAATGGAGATATTGAATAAACAGTTGAATGTATGAGTCTGGAATTCAGTGGAGGGGTCTAATGAGAGTCATCATTGGATAGATGATATTTAAACCTTACAACTAAATAAGATCCAACAGTAAGTGCAGATAGAGAAGAGGTCTAAGTCCTAGTTAAAAGGTCAGAGAGGCAGGGAGGAGCCAGCAAATGAGGCTAAGAAGTGACCAGCCAGGCCAAAAGAAAACCAGGAGAGTGAGTCTTCTTGAAACGTAAATCAGATCATGTCGCTCCTCTGTTTAAAACACCTTAATGACTCCCCCAGTTCACTCGGATAAAAAGTCAAGGACCCCACAGTGGCCTACAAGGCTATGGGATGTAGCCACCTGGTACCTCCGTAACCTCCACCCTCACCCTCTCACATGCCGCCACAGCTAATTGGCCTCTTCACTCTTCCACTGACTTGTCAGGCCCTCTTCCGCCTCAGGGCCTGACCTACTAGCAGTTGCAGCTGCCTGGAATGCCCTTCCCCCTAGATGGGATGTCCACAAGGCTCATTCCTTCACCTCCTTCAAGTCTGCTTAAATGTCAGCTTTTACAACATGGTCTACCATTATTGCTCTAATCCTGCACTTTGCTCCCCTGCCTTCACCCCCGTGCCATGCCCTGCCCCTCTTAGGTGCTCTCATGTTTTCCATGTCATTTTATCACCATCTGTCATTCTAGATCCTTTACAACTTTATTTTGTCTATTATTTATTAGCAGTCTTTCACCACTAGGATGTAGATTCCAAAATAAAGAGGTCTTTATTTTGTTCACCTCTGTATCTCAGGCTTCTAGAATAGTACTGGCCTTTAGGGAGAGCTCAGTTGAATTAATTTAGTATGTAGGATGTCAGCCCCACCCTCATTGTCTCCACAGCTATTTTAGGAAGCCCCCAGGTGGGGGGTATCTCCCTTTGTGTGCCAGAATACCTTCAGGCCAAGGTGCCTTAAGCCTGAACCAGCTGCCCTCAGTCAGAGGGTTTCTGGGCTGGCCACCAAGGTCTTCTGCTAGAGGCTGCCCTGTGGTCCATGGTGGACAGTAGGAAGTGATGGCCCTTCTGCCCACTCTGTGTGGCACATTGACATCTGGGCCCTAATGCAGTTCTGCTGGCTGAGTCCCCCAAATGTCTCCTTAGGAACCTTCAACCAGACCAGTAGGCCAGGTACAGTGCCCCATTCACCATGTTGCCCCATCCACTCTCCCAGAATCCTTTGCCTATCTCACCAGGACCACTGCACCAACCTCTTTTCACTTTCAGTCTCAAAAACAAAATGTCCCCTGCATGCCCACACATATATAGAGAGCCAGCCCAGAGGAGCCAACACAAAAACAGCCAGATGCCTTCCAGCTGGCTCAGCAGGGCTACTCGGGCACATTTAGTTCAGAATTACTGACACAAGTTTGCCAGCCTCCGCACCAGGAAGCCGGCCATCACAGGCGTCCGTGGGGCGCCACCTTTCCGTTCCCACCATGACGCAGAAAAGCCCAGTTGGAGTTTGCTCTGTGTGTGTGTGCGCGCGCGCAACCTTTCTGGGGCGTACTGCATCTAATGCTTTCGTCCCGTTTGTTATCTCTGAAAGGGCCCGCAGGGACTATGATCCTGCGGCCTCAAAGGCTGCTCCTCAGACTGGAAACGCCTTGTGAGAACAGGGAGTTGGGCATTAGATGAGAGAAGAAAAGGCTTTCTTCCCGCTGGGGCGCTCCTCATTGTGCACTGAAGTGAGGGAGGGGGAGATGAGCGGAATGAAAGGGCAGAGCAAAGGAACGGTTCGAAATGCTGTCTTTCCCCGGTTTTGAGTTCTGTGCCTATGACATTTTTTATATACAGAGGCCGTGTCCTAGAGCATGGCTCTCTACTCCCCTCCCCACCCCCCGCCACACCCATGGAAAGGGGAAAACAGAATGTGACAGTAACAGGAAAGGCTCATGATCTGAGTCCTCCCTCATCCTGGCCCTTGAGGAAACCAGGTGGGGACAGTTTTCTGGAAGAATTTTAGATCAGTCTAGACATGCATGCAAAACTTTTGAAGAGGGAATCGATAGTTTTTTATACTTCCATGTGTTAAGTCTTTTTTTGCTCCAACTGTTCACAGATTTTTGTTGTTGTTGTTGTTACATAGATGATGTTAAGAGCTTTAGAGACAACAAAATATTTGTGATTTATTCAGTGGTGATAAAAGTAATATTCCTGGTTCTCAGACCTTCATACTCTCTGTTATTAAATTTATTTACCTATACACTGAGCACAAGTTTAAAGAGTATCTGTAGGATCCTTGTTCTCCAAACCGGTGCTGGCCAGATAGGAACGAATGAGACAAAATCCCTGGTCTCAAACAAATCACAGTGCCCTGGTATTCTCTAGGGCTGCACATTAAGACTCCTGCAGCCTCTCACAGCTGCTGCCAAGGCCTGCTCTGCCCATCTGGCTGGTAGGTATTTTGCAGACTCCATGGGGCCAGAGGCTCCGGCATGGCCACCTCTGTCTCCAGTGCCTGGCACACTACCTGGATGCAGTGGGCATTCAGAACAGATGAATTAATATGCTTGTCAGAAATTCTTAAGAGGGGGTTCCCTAGTGGTGTGGTGGCTAGGCATTGGCACGCTCAACACCATGGCTTGGGCTTGATTCCCAGCCAGGGAACTACCCCACCCCCACCCCCCGCCAAAAAAAAAAAAAAAAAAAAAAAAAAAAAAAAAAAAAAAAAAAAAAAAAAAAAAAAAAAAAAAAAAAAAAAAAAAGAAAAAGAAAAGAATTCTTAGTAATTGAAACAGGCAGTGTGGGCAAATAGAGGACTAGATATTGTAATCCCATGTGGTTGGTCCGGTAAATGTTGTACTTCTAGACATTAATAACAAGTATTTCCCTCCTCTGCTTTTGATTACAGCACCAGTGGTTCTGACAGCTCCCTCTCAGACGGTCTTCCTGTTCACCTCCTGAACATAGCAAATGAGGTGAGATTATATAGACTCTTACACCCAGGAAGCCTTACTTATGAAAAGCATGACAGTCCTGGATAATTTGGTGGGGTTTTCCAACTATCCTAAGATCTGCAAAAAATATAGCCATACAGTCCTAACTGGTTACCTCACCCTTTTGTCTTTTGTATTAACTTTTGTATTAAAATCTAGGAAGGAGCATTTGAAATCTTGGTCCCCACCATATGTCATCAGTTTGGCTCAGATAAACTCCTATAAAAATTCTCAGAAAACAAAAAATCTAGGGGAAAAAAAATGAGAAGACTCCATATTTATTCCAAAGATAACAAAAAGTGAAAAAAAAAAAAAACGTTTAAAAGTGAAAACCATACTCAGAGATAGAGGTTGTTAAAAATGACACAGGTTTTTTTTTAAGTGTTTCTTTATTCATGTAGTCTTAGTTTTTTATACTTCCATATATTAAATACTTTTTTGCCCCATCTGTTCACAGACTTTTTCTTACATAGATAATATAAGAGCTATAGCGACCACAAAATATTGCCATAAGTAATTTGGTTTCATATTATAAATTGCAGATATTTGGTCATTGTGTAGGTGCTCCGTTGGCAATAGAATAGTGGGGTTTTGGGGTATCATGGAGAGCTACCTCTGGTAAGGAGGCAGCTGAACTGCTTCTTTGTTCTTCAAACCAACAATAATTTAACCCTGCAAAGGCCGTGTACTGGGTTAGCCATTGTGTCCTGAGTTTTGTGTGAAGAGAGTGCTGCATGTGAGTAGGCATTCTTCTGGAAGAATCCTGTGACTTCTTTCTCTATGCTCTCTGCAATAGTTGAATCAGAAGAAGATATATAAGAAGAAAAAAAAGAAGCCTCTTCAGACTAGGAAACAGCGAAATGAACAATATCAGAAAAATAATAATCTGATACGGGAGTTAAAGGCAACAAAAGACGCCCCGGTAAGAAAGCTCTGCTGCCCACTGCTGCTGCCTGGTTAGAGGGTATTCCGTGGAGGGACCAGGACACCCCCATGTATAAGACCCCTACTTTTCTAACCCAACCTTAAGAAATCAACATGAACCAGTTCCTCCCATATACAAGATGACCCCTAATTTTTGGTCTAACAATTTTAGACAAAAGTATTATCTTACACACATTAAAATACGGAACTTTCAAGAACCACATGACTTTACTCATGTGGCATATAAAACTGAGAGCAACAAATGAGCAAGACAAACCAACAAACAAATCTTTCAGACACAGACAACAGTTTAGTGGGTACCAAAGGGTAAGAAGGGTTGGGGCATTGGTAGAAGAGGGTAAAGGGGGTCACATAGATGGTGATGGAAGGAGGACTGAGTCTGGATGGTGAGCTCACAATGCAACATATAGATGATGTGTTATAGAAATGTACATTTGAAACCCATCTAACCAATGTCACCCTAGTAAATGTAATTTTTTTAAAGTAAAAAAATAATAATTAATTAATCAAAAATAAAAAATAGTACTCTAAACCAGAAAGGGAATGGGGAGTGGGGTAGGGGGACACTTTCTGTTTTGAGTTCAGAGCTTTTTCATGGTCCTCCAGACATCTCTGAGCAGCTTTCAGCCTTGGCCCACGGATCCTCCACTATGCTCTGACTTAGCAGTTTGGGTTTTAACCACATCTGGATTTCCAAAGGGAAGGGGTCGTACTGGCTGGAAGAGTGGTGGCTGGAACTAGCCCAGAGTTGCTGGGTGCTGAGGGATCAGGCCTGGTCCAGGCCAGGAACCCCTGGATAGCTCCTTCCCAATCTTTCTCCCAGCTGCCATACCCATACCGCACCCCCTACTGTCTAAAGGTAAAATGCTTTCAGAGGCGGGAATTTCTACTATTGGGTGAATTGAGCCAATTATGAGTTGGTTCACTGCTGTGAATGAATTTAAAAGTTTTCTCTTTGCACTCATTTCTAGGAAAGGGCGGGATTTGCTTCGAGTCTGCAAAAACAGCCTTCCCTTATCAGAAATTCAGAGAACACCAGTTCTTCAGCAGTAAAAAATGAGAAACCAAGGATAAATGAGGTACTGTTTTGGCTTGACATTTTTTTAACTGACTGATGGGATATAGTTGAAGTGTCCAACATGATGATTTGATAAATGGACACACTGTGGAAGGATTGCACCATTAACACATTCATCAGCTCACATGTCCACCTTTATTTTTCCTTTTGGTGAGAACACTTAAGTTTTGGTCTTAGCAAATTTCAGTTACACAATACCATATTATTAGCTATAGTCACTGTGTTATACATTACATCGTCCGACCTGATTCATCGTTTGTGCCCTCCAACTGCCAGCCCCTGGTGACCACCCTTCTCCTCTCTGTTTCTATGAGTTTGACGTTTTTAGGTTCCACATGTAAGTGTTACCATGCAGAATTTGTCCTCCTCTGTCTGGCTTATTTCACTTAACATAATGCCGTCCAGGTTCATCCATGTTGTCACCCATGACAGGTCTCCTTCCTTTTTGAGGCGAAATAACGTTGTTTGCAAATATTTTCTCCCGTTCCCTGGGCTGCCTTTTCTTTTTTTTTTTTTTTTTTTTAATTCATTTTTATTGTTAGACTTATTGGGGTGACATCTGTTAGCAAGGATTACATAGGTTTCAGGCATACAGTTCTACAGTGCATTGTCAACTTGTTGTATGCCTTTTCTTTTTGTTGATGGTTTCCTTTACTGTGCAGAAGCTTTGTAGTTTGATGTAGTCCCACTTGTTTAGTTTTTCTTTTGTTCTCTTGGCTTTTGGTGTCACATCCAAAAAATTATTGTCAAGGAAACTTACCTCCCATGTTTTCTTCTAGGAGTTTTATGATTTCAGGTCTTCAATTTAAGTTTTTAATCCATTTTGAGTTGACTTTTGTGTGTGGTGTAAGAGAGGGGTACATTATCGTTCTTTTGCATGTGGATATCTAGTTTTCCCAACACCATTAATTAACGAAACTATTTTTCCCCATTGTGTATTCTTGGCTTCTTTGTCGACAATTACTTGACCATATATGCGTGGGTTTATTTCTGGGCTCTGTATTCTGTTCCATCTTATGACTCCTTGTCACACGGATTCTCTGATGTCCCCAGTTAGCTTGTCTCTCCCACAGGTTAAAGAACACAATAGCCTTCCATGTCACCCTTACCTGTCAGTGCCACTGGGTGCAGGGGAACATTGAATTTGGTAGGGACACTGACTCTGCATTTGGTTTAGACAGCACTGCAGTCTGACATCAAATTTTGGTGATTTATGATTTTGTACCCAGAACATAATAAGAACAGGCTGATCCACCACCCATCGATTCATCTGTTCAACAAATTGTGTTGTGTAACCACAACGTGCCAGACCCCACACTGATGTTGGGAATGCCACATTGAACAAAACCCTGTCCCTGCCTCAGGGACCTCAGAGTCTCCTGAGGAGTTTAACAAATAAACAGGAGTACACCACAGAGTAGGATGCCATGGGAACACAGAGGAGAGGCACCTAACCAACTTGTAGTACTTTGGAGTTTTGTGGCTATAAACTCCTTGATTCTTTTATGTATAAAAATAAATTTTGGTACAACAGTAGCTAATTCTTAGTGGGTAGGATGTAAAACAGGCCCTCCTCACTGAGAATGCCACCCTGTGATTAACAGTGATATCATGAGGTCCCACTGCGTCATGCCGAGCAAGTCCCACAGAGCTCAGCCCTCTCTGTTCAGTATTGAGGGCCATTTGATGTCCAGTGTCATCGTGGCAAGGGCACAAGCTTTGAAGTCTGTCCTGAGTTCAAATTCCAGCCCCACTAAGTAAATTTCCGTGAGTTACTTAACCACCCTGGGACTCAGTCTCTGCATCTAAAATATCAACATCATCAGGTTGTTGAGAAAATTAGATGTAAAACTGTGTATAAAGGGCCAGGCATGTGGTTGGCATTCAGTAAATACCAGTTTCCTTCTTTTCTTTGAATTATTATTAGTTTGTCTCCTGCCTCTCTTTTTGTGTTAGAGTATCATAATGAACCAACCTGCATGAATGAAAAACACTCAAATAATGTATGTTCTATATAGTCACACTTGTCCAAGTGGAAGCTTTAGTGAGAAATGTATTTATTTATTTTAGTCACAGTTAAATGGAAGAGACAAAGGCACCTCCCTGAACACCCCAAAAACAACCACCTTGATTCCGGCTGAGACTAAAGAGAGAATGCAGGTATGTCACAGATATTTCATGCCTACACATACATATATGCCAGCGATTTATTTTATCTCGTCTTGAAATATGTTCTGTGACTTGGAGGCGTGGTGGTCCCCAGGCCACACAGCTTTACCCTGGATTCGTTCGGCTCAGGTGAACATCCGAAGTAGTTTGCACCCTCCAGCTACCAACCACCTGACCACCCTGGGGCCCAGCCCACAGCATACCAGAGGACTAGGAAGCCCACCCAGAGCTAAAAGCTTGCCTTGGAGAATTGCTTTTATTTATTTATTTATTTTTCGAGAGGGCGGGGTGGTTCCCTGGCTGGGAATCGACCCCAGGCTGTGGTGTTGAGACTGCTGAAGCCCAGCCACTACACCACCAGGGAACCCCCAGAATTGGTTTTATTTCAGCGAACATTTGTTGGGCAGCTATTATTTTGTAACTTCCAAGGCAACATTTCAGGTGAAACAGTGACAGTGAACAACACAAGCAGTTCTCAAACCTAGGAGATGTCAGCAACAAACGGGGGTGCCACCGTCAGTCGTGAGGTGCGCCTTGCGTCCCATGTGACCAGTTCGTTCAATACAGAGGTGTGTGGATGATCGGATTTTTAAGAAGAGTAAGTTAGAATGGGTTCGACGTTATCCTGTAACAAAGCTCTTGCTCGTTTGCACTTGCATGTTCTGGTCTGAGAGGGAGGACCTAGGTGGAGAAGTAGCTAGCAAGCTGTTGCTTCATATAGCCCTGCGCATGCATGTCTGGGGGGTGTTGCTGCTCACGCATGTGTGTCCAGGTGAAGGCTGAAAACCAGGGTTAATGTAGGTAAACGGAACGTAGAGTTCCTGGTGTCCTTCTAAATCTGTTGCTTGGGAATTCTCAGGTCAATGTTCTCATTTTCCCATCAGTATCTTAACAGAGAATCTGCTGGGTATGGGGGGAGAGGGCCCTTTGAGGGACTGTATGACGTGATCCCCCCGTTAAAGGAGTGATCCTCTATGAGGAGTGACAAGATAGTCCAACCACATGGTATACCAGAAACTGAAGAGCAGTGAAGCGAGAGGTTTAAATGAAGTCAAACCAAAGAGAGTTTCTGTCCTGAAAAACCAATAAGAAGTGACGCCCCGTCCTTTTTCCTCGTTCAGCGTTCATTGCAAGATGTCTGTGCGTGGCCAGAAACGTAGCCCACACCTGAAAGATGCTGGGTAGGGTGTAACCTGTAACCAGGGATTCAGTTAAACCCCATGTACTGGATAAATGCCATCCAAACCTTTACCTTTACTTCATTTTCTTAAAATTCCTAGTGTGATATTTCTCTAACAGAGATGTAGGCATCTAACTTCCGTGGCAGGTTGGATATGGAGAGTGGAAAAAGTGGGCCAGCCTCCCACGTGTATAGCTCAAGCTCTTTTCTTCCTTTGTGTAATGTTTCTAAATAGATTACAAGGTGCAATCCCTGGATTTCTCAGGGCAAGTTAAATATTGCCTATGGGCCGTTGGCTCTCTGGGGACGAGGGCCAATGCTTGATCCACCTCTGCCCTATAACAGCATCAGCTACCTTGTTATTTGGGGGGAAATGCAACTACTTCTTGTTTCTTATAAAATTAACCCACACCCTTATTACAACTTTAGAAATTGCAACATAAAGTAAGTTCAACTTGTGTATCTTATTTGCACAGAGAGAGAAACCAGGATTTACAGTAGCATGTTCTCCAAAGAGAAGCACGAATACTAGCCAAGAGCCAGCTCCAGACGTGAAGCCAGACTGGGCCAGGAACAGACTTCCTGCCACCAAGCGAGGCTGTGCCACCATGGCGGCGTACCCGTCCTTACACATATACACATACCCGTAGGCTGTCTGGGCCACCCCCAACACACACTCCCTTGACATGTTTTGGTGTAGACACGTTTTATAACGAGAGGGGCTGTACGATTGGGAAGTACGGTCATTGGTGGTACACCGTGCTGTGCACTCACGATGCACCGACCTTACGCTCTGTGCTCCCACCGTGTGCATGCCTTCAAGATGCACACTTCATGAATTAAATTATTTTTTCATTAAATGAAACTTTATTATGATGTATAGAAAAGCTTCCTTGATCAGAAATTGAAGTGTGTGCTCATGGAACTACAGCCCAGATATACCTCATTTTAACCAATAGATACCCTTTCTCAAATTATGGGCAAATCTATTTTTAAAAGATCAAACTGTTTTTAAGCATATTCTGGGAGGGTGCTGTATTAAAGGTGTCTGTGCCAAAGCTTTCTAGTGATGAATGATCAGTCAGTGTGTGGTATATCAGGTTAGCTCAGCGCGAGGAGTTCCCACGTGCACAGAATGATTCCTGTATTACCCGGAATTTAATGTTGCGTGTATTAGGTTCAGCACAGTTATCTAAGTTTTCTCACCCATGGATTAAAATTTTCTCTCTATCCAGTTGTTTCCTTTGATTGGTTAATTACACAATTTATGTGAACAGACAGTTTATATTGTATATTCCTCACAAGCGCTGTCTACCCATCACATCAACATGCTGGAGTCACGTTAAAGAAGGTCACTCCAGTTCATGCCAGACCTCCTATTTTTGACTTCACCTTCTTCCTATCTTTCCCGTCGGATTGAAAGTTGCCCCAGTATGTTTTTCATGCTCTTTCAGCCACCACCACTACCTGGGTGCCTAGTGATGAGAACCATGTGGCAACACAGATTTTATTACAATCCCCGTGTTTGTGTCTTTTTAAATAATCACCAGAGTTATTTTGAGAACAGTTTTAGATTTACAGAGAAATTGAGCAGATGGTGCAGAGTCCCATATACTGCCCAGGACCCCAACCACCCCTTACACACACACTGTGCGAGTCTTTTTAAAGAGAATGATATCTGCCCATGCTCTTTACATAGAAGTTTGCAAATGTCTTCTTCTATTTCACACATTACACCCCAAAACCATTTATCTGCATTTTAAGTATCTAGAAAGCACCCAGCCATAACTCCACTTTTTGTCCCTAGAGGTGTATCTTTAAAGGACAGGTCCCAAAACAGTTGCACACTGCAGAGAGAAAACCTTGTTCAAAAGTTGTTCAGTGGAGTTCCCTGGTGGTGTAGTGGCTAAGGCTGCGGCGCTGTCAACGCTGCGGCCTGGGTTCGATTCCCAGACAGGGAACTACCCACGTTAAAAATAAAGTTGTTCAGAAATACTTGTTTTTTGCTCCAAATGCTTTGGGAGAAAGTTTATAAAAAGCACCCCAGTACAATGATATTTTTGGAATCAAAAGTGAGAATATATGATCAGATGTTTTCAAAGTGGTTTTTTTTTTTTTTTTTTTGAGACCAAAGAGCTGCTTGAGAGATGTGGTGTGGATGCTGAGGCATCAAAGGGGCAGAAGGAGAGCAGGCCAGGCACAGCCTCCACCTCCGGGAATTGCCAGAGGCCATGGCAGTTCGGTTCGGAGCCTGCCCCCATGGACAGTCAGTCCCCTAAGGAGCAGCTAGCTCCGTGTTTCCTCGAGGAAAGAGGCAGTTTTCCCTGCTCAGATTAGGACCAAGTGCCCCATGAAGAATTCAGATGCTGTGGCCTCTAGAAGCCAATGTGCCTCTGTCGTTGCTATTTCTCCTTCTGGTAGGAGGCTGCAAGGGGTGGGATTTTGAATAGTGGATGGGATTTTCGAATGTGGGTCATTATTGTTCTTATAGTTGAATTACAGCGGTGGCTTTTCATGTCATTGGTCATGGGTGAAGTCCATGTAAGAATAGATGATAACATACGTTGTATTTATTTTGGGTGTTATGTTTGTTGTTAGTTTCGACTCTGGCTACACATGCTAAAATGACAAGCTAAGGTAATTAATTCTAACTGTGTGAACAGGATGAATCTCAAGCTGCAGGAGGAACAACCCTAAGCATCTTAATCACTATGTGTGTGAGACTGGAATTGGGGGAAAGTAGAAAAACAGCATTCTAGTCGGGTCAGAAGATAAGACCATGGCTTCTCAGCCTTTTGGCTAAGATCAAGTGTAGAAGATAAGACCAACTGGATACTCAGCAGTTGTCAACAAAGGTTAAGGATCTAGGGGAGAAATAATGTACTGTAATACTTTGGGTTTTTTAAAATAAACTAAGTGCATTGTCACTAATAGAAGTAAATTTTTTTAGAGTCAAAGTGCATTTCACATGAATACATTTTCTGTGGAAGCCATACTTTTTGGACCACGTGGTCATAACTGAGGTCCTATGACCTTCTGCTCACAGCGTACCCGTTTCTGTTTCTGGAGGAGTGACACCACCTCTTGATAGTGGTAGAAATGAGTCTAACCAGGTAAAGAGACTTCAGTAAGTATTATCTAAAGAAGCTTTTGATGGATCATTAAATAAAGGAACTCCGTACAGACATCGAGGCCCCTTGGAAACAAAAATTCTAGATTTTTTTTCACCTGTCATCAAAAACATTCAGGAATTTTGGAGATCTGTGCCCTGGCCACTCTGAAACTATCATTGATCATTGATTTAATTATGTTGTAATCAAATTTGATCCCAGCTATTAGCAAAAACACCACACACACACACACACACACACACACACACACACACACAGTGCTTTGCAGAAACACATCTGCTGACTTCTGGGATGAGATCTGGTTTAATTACCTAGAATGGCGGGGAGGTGTCCAGGGCACAGATTCTTGACAGCATCTGCCCCCAATGCCTTTGAAGCTACAAAGCCTGTTCTGTCCTTTAAACCGCAAGGACAGACTGTATGGCATGGCTAGGTTTAACGGCACACGGTGACATTTCCGTCCATTCCTTGCTGGAATATGCCTGGGAGGATAAGCGCCTCGCTGTGCTTGCTGAGGCTGGCTTCCTATCTCCTTTCCCGCACCCTCATGCCACCTGAGCGACATGAAGCAGCTCGGAATTATTTTCCCCTTTAAGTGGGTTCCTTCTTGGTTCTGTGCAACAGAGTCATGTGGTCCATGAGAAACAAGCTTCCCTGTGAAATCAGGCTCGGAAAGGCATTGTTTTAATGAGTATGTTAGCCGACAAGGGCTAGTGACAAAGTATATGGCACGAGTCCAGGGTAATGGTTGGTTAATAAGGGTCAAAAGAAATGAAGATCCCTAAGAATATGGGCAGAAATAATGCCATTTGAAAATCCTGACTCCCTGACAACTCTCCTACCCTAAGATTTGGGCTGTTGCCACCAATTCATCCATCAGAGAAGAATGCATTCAGCAGTAACTGGCTTAGGAACTATGGAGAATGTACTGCTGTGTGACTCCATTCAGGCCCCGGTGCATAAAACTCGGGTGGAGAACGAAGACTAGTGTCCTGAAACAAACCAGCCAGTAAGACGTTCTGCTAGCTTCGGATCATTGCAGCAGATTAAGGAGAGCCACCAACTTGGAATTTAAAACACCCAGGCCACCGTGGTGTTGGGGCACTTGATCAATGGCTCTGGACCTTCTTTTCCTGACCTTGAAAGTGAAGTGACTGTCCAGGTGAAATGATCTCTAAGGTCCCTCTATTTTCATGGAATCCCATGTATCTGAGAACCCTTGTCTCAGCTGTTGATCACACCTGGCAGTCACGTGCCTGAAACAGCTTCCTGCTTCAGCCTAGACCAACTAGGTCTTCCCTCATTTGGTCTCTGGTCCTGGGGGAAACAAAGGCTCTTCCATTGCTCTCAGTACAGCCGCTCCCATCCTTGCCTCCCACCGAATTTGGTACAAGCCATCTCTCCCCATAGTCCCCTGCACTGGCCCTTTCTAGACCGTTGGGTTCAGTGACCAGAATCAGTTCAATAAACCCCTTCTCAGCCCAGCTCCAGCTCCAATCACTCTCCTTTCTCCTTCTGGGCTCCATTTCCTCCCCCATGCAGCCCAGACTCAACCACTCTCTTGGCCAGCACCCTAGAGTCCTCGCCCTCCGTCCTTCTGCCACATCCACCTGCTAGTTCCCCAACTTTGGATCCATCCAGCCATCCCAACCATCTGTTTTCTCCACTCCTGCACCCAGGCTGCCAAGATGGCTGTGGGATAACGTGCCATCGAGTGGACCAGGGCCACCACTCATGCATCTCTTCCAGGCTTGGAAATTTACCCTTTGCTTCTGAAGTTGAAATTCCCCCATCCTTCCCCTTCCATGGCAATTTCACACCTTCTCCATTTCTTCAAGCCCCCTGGTGCCATCTTCCTCCCAGCAAACAACCTTGCTAGGAGGTGGTGGTTAAAAAGCTTGGCTATGGTGGGGTGGGGAATGAGAGAGAAAACTAGAAATTCTGGACTCTGTTCAGTAGACTTGTTTTTGTACTGGTATTGGCAAGTTGATTTTGAAACTCTTTTAGGTGTATTATTAGATTAAGCAAGTGAATAAGTGTATCGATATGAACAGCCAGGGTTCTCGTTCTGGAAGAAGAAAGATACAAATATTTAATGGGGAGAAATAAAAAAAAACCCTGTGAGAAGGGATTGGAATTGGAGATATGAGTATGAACTCAATTTCTACACTATGTATAAGTATGTATATTCATATGTGTATATACATGCAAATATGCACATTCAGCTCTGTCTGCTAAAAGGGACTAGAATGAAATACACCCCATTAACAATAAACATATTGTTCTCTAATACCATTCCCCATCAAAGGAATCAGTTTATTAGACCAACGGCTGATTCCAAGGTGGGGCATTTATAGCTATGAGATGAGGAGCCTGGACATTTTCTTATGCCAAAAAGTAAAAAAGTACTTAAAAAAAAAAAAAAAAAAAAAAAAAAAAAAAAAAAAAAAAAAGAAAGAAAAAAGAAAAAAGGAAACTTATTATGCATCAAGTTGACAATGCACTGTGGAATTGTATGCCTGAAACCTATGTAATCCTTGCTAACAGATGTCACCCCAATAAGTCTAACAATAAAAATGAATTAAAAAAAAAAAAGAAAAAAGGAAATACTTCACAAGACAAAGAAGCCCATTTAGGCGAGAGATTTTGGATATTTTGGGCTAAATAAAATATATAATTAAAGTTTAAGTGTTTTGATTTACTTTTTCAATGTAGCTACTAAAAATACTGAAATTATATATGTGGCTGCATTATAGTTCCGTTAGACAGCAGTGTTCTAGAATATTCATCTCACAATGAATTATGGCCTCTTGTCTTCTGCCATGTGCCCTGGGCTCTGGGGTTTCTCCCTCTACATCCCACATCCGGGTGACCTCCACCCACCCTTGGTGCCTGTACACCATCACAACATGGGGTCTGGCCTCTCCTATACCCCAGACCATTAGATCCAACTGCCTCCCCTCCATCTGCACTTCCTTCCCTTCCATACCTCAAAAGCAACATGCCCCAAATGGAATTACTCCCTTGTATATTCTTTAACCCATTTCCCATTTGCTCCGAGAATACGTGCCAGTAGCACTTATGGCTGCAGCATTTACCCCGAGATAACTTACAGATTACAGTCTTAACCTCATCCCTAAAGTTTGTCCCATGAAGAAAAGTTATTAGATATTGATCATTATATGCATTTCTGTTCTGTTACATTAGGATTAGAGACAAGAACAGTTTTTATATTTTATTTTCACATTAAAAACCAGTCAGATTTGCTTCAGCCTCAAAGAGCGTGTTTATGTAAAATTAAATGAATGAGGCTGCAAACTACACTTTTTTTTTTTCTAAATGGGAAATGGGCTAAACCAGAGCCTCCCTCTGTATTCTGCCTCAATAGTCAGTACCACCATCATCACCATGTTTGTAACCTCAGCACTACCAGAGACTGCCTCCCAGGCACCTCCACATCCAGTCAGCGAGCACATCCTATTGACTCTACCTCCCAAGTAAATCCACAAACTTCCCTCCACCCCCTTAGTTCAGGTTATCATTGTTCTAAACGATTAAATCTGGTCTCCCAGCCTCCAGTCTTACGGATCCTGAACCTTCTTTGATAGCAGCCAAGGTGAGCCTACTACAAGCAAATCTAATCATGTTGGTCCCCTTGCAGGTGCCTCTCTTCTGCAGGGTGGTCCATCTCTGATACGGCCCTGCTGCCCCATCAGCCTCCAACTCTGAATTCCCTGTTCCCTGTGAATCTGGAGCATTCACTGCCTCTCCCTCCTCCCTCCACACCCCCTTCCATGACTTCACAAATGCCTGTCACCTTTTAAGACTCAGCTCAGTTATGGGTCAATTATACCTCAATGGAAAAGACACCGTTTCCCAGGAAGGACTCCCCAATCCTTCCTTCATGTTCTACAGACTTCTACCTCAGCTCCTGAAGCACTTTAGCACATAAATTGTTTACTTGTCTGCCTTTCCTAACTAGAATGATTTCAACTACGGCCCACAGGAAGGGTGGAAACCAAAAACTCAAGCAAAATGCAATGGTTGCTTTACAAGTACATGAACAAGTAGTCCAGATATAGGGCAACTCCAGGCCTTGTTAATTTATTCAGCAGATCACTGATGTCATCAAAGATTCAGGCCTTAGGAGTTCCCTGGTGGTGTAGTGGCTAGGCTTCGGCGATGTCAACACTGCAGCCTGGGTTTGATTCCCAGTCAGGGAACTACCCACATTAAAAAAAAAAAAAAAAAAAAAAAGGCTCCAGGCCTTCAAGACATGGAAACAACCAAAGTGCCCTTCAATAGATGACTGGATAAAGAAGCTGTGGTGCATACACACAATGGAATATTACTCAGCTGTAAGAAAAGATGAAACACTGCCATTTGCAACAAAATGGATGGACCTGGAGATCATCATGATAAGCAAAATAACCCAGACAGAAAAACACCAAGAACCATATGACTTCACTCATATGTGGAATATAAAACTGAACACAAAAAGAAAAAAAAAAACACTCATAGACACATTCAATAGTTTAGGGATTACCTGAGAATAAGGGGGGAGGAGGTGTGAGAAGAGGGAGGAGGTGGGTGCAGAGTGAGGGGGAGCCAAATACATGGTGATGGAAAGAGCACTGACTCTGGGTGGTGAGCACATGATGCAGCACACAGACGATGCATTGTAGAATTAAAGTACAAACTTCCACAAAAACTCATAAACACAACACAGTTTGGTGGTTACCAGAGGATAAGGGGAGAGGGGTGGTAGAGGAGGGATATATGGTGAAAAATAAAATAATAAAGTAAAAATAAATAAATAAATGAAGATTCAGGACTTGTCATCTCCCAGCTCTGCAATCCTCAATGCCAACTTTGTCCAACTTTCTGCATTTTAATTAGCAGTAACTTGTAAGTTTCTTCCAGGCTACAATTTGATATTATATTTTTTTGTGTGCCAGGATGGGTAGGCATGTTATATTCAGTTCTCATAACAACAGTATACCATAGATACTACCTTGCTAATTAGTCTCAGATCAAAGAGGTCCTGTGAATGGCCTCAAGTCACACTATTAACAACTGCTAGAGGTGGAATCTTGACCAGGTCCATTGAATTTCAGAGGCCATGCTCCTTCCTGCACTGTTAAACTGTCTCCCGATACCACCTAACACTGTGCTGAGTACAGGACAATATTAATTAAAACTAACTTTTGTATTTCAACATATTTTTTAAAAAATCTTATGTGCACAATTTCACTAAATGCTCAATAATCCTGTGAGGTGAGTATTAGTGTTATTCTTAGATAAAAACTGAAAAGAGGAGAAAATGACTTCTGAATCACTTGCATACAAAAGAAAGTCAGGACCCAAATGCAAGTCTTCTAGATACTTCATTCTCTGGGCCACACTATCTCACTAAATGTTGTCTGATACAGAACATTGGGGTTGGGGTGGGAAGTGGCTAAGGACAATGCCTTTTTCTTTTTGCTTCCAATAACCTATAGCCTTGTAGTCAGTGTTCATGTATAATAGCTGGGCAGAACAACACTGAGCCACATCTCCTGGCCAATATGAAACAATGGGTGGAAAGAACCACAGTTGTAGGAGGGATAAGCAAGCCCAGGAAAAGTTTCTAAAGTTGTGCATGCACATTAGTTAAAAGACCTGCCCTGTAGTCAACTTTTTCTCATTGTCATAATAAAAACCACTCTCCTACGTGGAGATTTAAGATGCTAATGAGACCTGGGATGCATGAAGTAGCAGGTAGGTACATAGTGCAGGCACACTGTAAAAGCTGCTTCAATATACTTTGTGGAGGAAAAAAGGAAAAGAGGAAGGGGTGACACTCAATCCCAAGAGCCTATAAAACCTCTTGTAAACCTCAGACAGCCACAATTCATTCTCTTTTCGGAGTGTGTTCCCTTGGTGTAGCAAGCTTTCATTTTGATAAACCTTTCTCTGTGCAAAATGTTCCACCCATTCTCTTGATTTCTATCCTGAAAGGGGCAAAGACCCCTGCAACAGTTAACATCCAGATAAGCATTGAAGAATTTGTTCATTCATGAGCACCTAGCAGGTGCCAGGCACTGAATATACAATGAAAAAAGGCTGTTGTGGTTCCTGAACTGATAAAGTTTACTTACATTCTAGTGGAGGAGACAAACACAAATGTCAGACAATGACGTGTGCTACAGGACGATGTGGTAAAAAATAAGGGGGAGGTAAATTTAGAGATCAGAGAAGGCATTTCTGAGAAGTTCACATTAATTGAATGCATGCATGAACCTGCTGATGGACTCATTATTCGATATCAAATTTATCTAGTTTTTGTTGGCCATTAGATTGTTTATGGTTCTGACGCTGAATACTCTTTCGACCTTAGATTGCTGATGCCCAAAGGGCAAGTGCAAAGGTGAAGCATGGCTCTTGAGCCATTTTCCTGCTTGAGCCTGCTCCTACCTGTTAGGAGTGTACTTTCCTTTTTCATAAACTATCCCTTTGTTTCACCTTATTTTCCTTTCAATAAACTGCTCCTTGGTTTCACCTTAAAAAAAAAAAAAAAAGGCAAAGCATAACGAAGAATGCTTTCAATTCTTTATATTCTTCTGACCTTGGCCTTAGCTGTCAGGGTCACACAGCCTCCACTGCCAAGCCCATTCTCCTTCCGGAGTTTTCAGCCTGCGCAAGCGCAAGAGAAACTGTCGTTCCTAGTGGAGGGCGCGGATCCCACTACGAAACGCAAGCGCTCCTGGCCCTTAAGCCCCGCCCTGCCCCTGCTCCGGCTCGCGAGCGCCTGCCGTTTCTCGGGCCGGGGCGGTGGGCGGGGACTGGGCGGTGCGGTGCGCGCGCGCCGCGGGCGGGCCAGTGGAGCCGGCGGCCCTGGCACGTGACTCGGGACCGGCTCGGTCGCTTAGTGGCTCCGTCAGTCTGTCCGTCCGCGGGTGCCATCATGGCGGACGCGGCCAGTCAGGTGCTCCTGGGCTCCGGTCTCACCATCCTGTCCCAGCCGCTCATGTACGTGAAGGTGCTCATCCAGGTATGAGTCGTCGCCATTCCCTTCCCCGCTCGGCGCCCTGTTCGGTCGCCGCAGCCCGAGGCGCCTGAGGATCGGCTCCAGCCTTCTCGGGCCCTCAGTCTCCCGAGATGATGCTGCTCCTCTGCTGCTCCGTCCTCCCCGTCAGGGACAACTTCCCGCCGCCCTTCCCGTGCCTCCGGGCCTTCCCAAGGTCTCTCCTCTCCGCCCAGCGCTGAGGCCCGTCCTTTCCTCGTAGCCAACTGCCGCCTCGCCCTGCCCGGTGGCTCCTCTGAACTTTGTTTTTTCTTCCTTGGGATTGATGTTGGCTGGTTGCCGCCTAGGGCTTCCCAAGCCTCTCCTATCACCCCTCTGAAATGAGCATTCACCTCGCCTCAAACGCAAGACATCCAATACTTTGAAATTTTAAATTAGAAGGGAGCTATTTAATAATAGCTTGCCTTTTTTTCCTTTTTCTTTTGCTACGGTTAGTGCTGCAGTTCTGTTCCGAGATTGTAGCACCAGATACCCAGATAAACACAGAACTCATTCAGGAGTGATCATGAAGTGGTTGCCGAGTTCCAATTTCGGACGGATTCACTGAGCTCTCTCGACAGCAGCAGCCCGTGTGGCTCCTGGCAGTGAAAATCACATCTGTCTGACCTGGAAGTCACTTCAGCTGAAAGAGTTTTAGCGAGTTTAAGCCTATGTGTTTCTAATCTGTAAAATAATTCTTAAGATGCTATTTTATATTCCCGGCAAGGAGGCCGGGTTTTAGCTGATGATGAAGTGTTAGGTAGTATTTTCAGTTGCCTCTCTAAATTTCCCTGTGATGGTTCCTTCGTTTCTTGTAAACCTTTGAGAATTAACATCACTACGTCATGCATTGTGCCAAGGAAGGGAACAGCTTTTAGAAGCCCTGTCCTCACCATCTACCTTTATGTCAAAAATATGCAAAGACCCTAGGGAGGGCTGCATTTCTTATTCTTGAATTGATGCTAATCCAGATTATGTGTTGGTGAGTTGACCCATGCAAATTCAGATTCTGTATATAAAAGTGTATTGTAAAGTAAATTATTTTAACTAAGAACAAAGACTTTGAAATGTACCAGGTTGTTTAAAACAGAACTGACACGTGTGTAAATATATTGTGTCTGAGATGACAGCATTTTGCCGTAAATCTGCTATGAGCCCATCACTCTACTTTTCCACGAGGCAGGATTTTCTAATGACATTCAGAGCTCTTACCTCAAAAACTTGAATAGCCTTTATCCTGATTACACAACATCTGTATGTTGCCAAGTGTCTTAGGGGGTTTCAGTGAAATTCCCAAATACTCTTTTTATAAATTGTTGCATGGTTTCCAAGGAGCTCAGTCAGGAATTAATTGAGCAGGTTAAAAATTGCAGTAGTAAAGAGTGAAAAACATGTCCAACAGCATTTTCATTCTCTCAAGTATCCCTTTAGTATAATACTGATAATCCTGAATGTAGTGTAGAAATAAAGTGATAATCATTATCTCTAAAATGGTCTTCATTAGATGGTCATTGACAGTTTGCTGTTTAACATAGCCTTGGCTTGTAATTACTTCCCAGATGAAGATCCAGCTATATCTGCATTTGCCTTTTTAGTGTTGTGTCCTGCTAATCAAATTGAAGTCAATGGCTTCGTCTTCTCATTTTGTCCAGATACAAGAAATGTACTAGGTTTTCTCTAGAAAATATTTTTGAGCCCTCTCAGTAAACTGTTGCTTTGCTTTGCTTTTTTTTTTTTTTTTTTTGGATGTGGGTACTTCCCTGGCTGGGAATCGAACCCAGGCCGCAGCGTTGACAGCGCCAGCGCCAAAGCCTTAAGCCACTACACCACCAGGGAACTCCCAACTGTTGCTTTTTTAACCCAAAAGTTCCCTTATTCTATTTTCAGTGTGATATTAGTCTGTCTCAGCTACATGGCTTACTTTGTAGAAATTGAGCCAAAAGAAAAATTGGACTTGATTAAAACTGGTTTTATCAATTAAGAAAATAAAAAACTGGCAAAGATGATGTCAAACATCCTGCATTTTAACTCATGTTAAAAATGGACTCTGGGAGGGTTCCCTGGTGGTGTATGGCTAGGCTTCAGTGCTCTCACCCCTGCAGCCTGGGCTCGATCCCCACTCAGGGAACCAATCCAAAAAAAAAAAAAAAAAAAAATAGACTCTAACTTGGTTCTTAATTCAAGACCTTGATATATTCTCTTGTTTTGAAAGGTGGGATATGAACCTCTTCCTCCAACAATAGGACGAAATATTTTTGGGCGACAAGTATGTCAGCTTCCTGGTCTCTTTTGTTATGGTAAGTGTCTTTGATTTTTTAAATTGGATGACTTAAAGGGCCATGAAGGCAGGAATTACTGAAAGACAATATATAGAAGGCATGTTTCCTTGAAATTTCTATGTAACTGTTTCCTTCTACTGGAATTTAAATCTCTGACTTGTGTCCTTAGCTCAGCACATTGCAAGCATCGATGGGAAGCGTGGGTTGTTCACAGGCTTAACTCCAAGACTGTGTTCAGGAGTCCTTGGAACTGTGGTCCATGGTAAAGTTTTACAGGTAAGAAGAAAATCACTTCATCTTTCCATAGATTGAAATTTGCTTTTACACAGTTCTGATCACTTTCAAAGATACATTTATAACCATGGCTTGTCTTCCTCTTAAAAAACATTTACATGAAATACCCATTCTTAATTTTCCCCATAAGAAGAATTTCTGTAAAATTAAGTAATTGATTTTGATCTATGCAACCTTCTTCCACTGAACCACTTGTTCTGAGCAAAAATTAAATATACTTATTTGATTTCCTGTATAGCTAATTTTATTTCTTTGAAGGAGGAAGGAAGCTGATTGAAACATATTTCTTTCTGAAGTTATTTTTCTCTTACTTCTAGAGTTACCCCTAGTAAAATGTTTCCTGTTACAAACTTATTTTCAAAAAAAGAAGTTAAACATAAAAGTCAGGATGGTTATTTGTGGGGAGAGGGAGAAGAGGGGCGGTGCATGGGTTTCTGGGTAATGGAGGTAATTTTCCTTGACCTGGTTTATAGCTGTATGGATATTTGCCTTTTAATTTTTTATTACATTGTACATTTGTATTGTGCACTGTTTCTGTACCTGTGTTATATTTGCATAAATTTGAAAGTGTACATCAGCTGCAGGATAGTAGTTACTTTTGGGAAAGGAAAAGAGATGAGGGAGGAACTTTGGTGATATCGGTGACGTTTTTATCTTGAAGCAAGAGCGCTCAAGCAAAAAGAGCAAAATGGGAACATCTGTTTCACCTTGGTGGGATACATAGGTGAATTATTTTAATTTTTCTGTATGTTTGAAGTGTTTCATGAAATGTTTTTCAAAAACATAAAAGTTACATTGCGTTCTTTCTTAGTGATGATTTTGTTTTGCCAGCTCCTTTTAACTTCAAATGCTAAAACTTAAATTTTGCTTGTACTGGTTTCTCAGTTGCACCAGTTACAATGTAGGTCAAACAGAATTGCCCTTTGCTCCATTTATAAAGGTGTTATGAATACAAATTGTGTACCATGTAGAACAGTCTATGGGAAGGTTGTTTAATATGGGTATGGTTGAGAATATAAAACTAATGGTTTTTTTTCTAGTGCATTATTGTCTCCTACCGGAACCAAGGGTGTGTTATCGTGCAATAACTCACAAAATGTAACAGTGCATGAGTATGCTAACTAAATCTATATAATACTTTCAACCTATATAATATCAAAAGTGCTAAATTTCTGTGTACTAATTGCTTATTTAAATAGTACTCAGTACAAACTTCCATGTACTTTTTTATTTGTTTGGTTTTTTTTGTTGTTGTTGTTTTTTATGTGGGTAGTTCCCTGGCTGGGAATCGAACCCAGGCCGCACTGTTGACAGCACCAAAGCCTAGCCATTACGCCACCAGGGAACTCCCTCCATGTACTTTTTTAGACTATAATTTTGCCCAGTTCTGATGTTCTATCATCTGATGAGCAAATCATCATTTTCTTAAACAGTTTCACGATCTAATTGGCTTAGAGTTTAAATGCTCTTCAGCCTTCACTGATTTGAGTTGGAGAGGTTTTTCAGTTAAGTTCCACACATGAAAGCTGTTTTACTTTACCGTCATTTTGTTATTCTTTATATTCTTGTTGTCATGCCTGTGGGCTGAATTTAGAAACACCACTCCGAGTGGCGTGGCCTATAAATAAGAGCCGTGGAGTCTTAATGGGTCGATCTTTTTAGTGGATTGATTACTAGTCTTTCTTTTCCAGACACACCCTCCTCTGGACTCAGTGAAGGTGTTGCTGTTTCCTAAGTGAGATTTACATATAGTAGAAAAGCAGTTGTCGTCTAGTCACAGTGGTTTATGTATAGACTTAGAGCAAAAGTGAAATTACTGTTTGAAACCAAGTTCTTTTGTGTAAAGGAAAAGTAAGACAAATTTGAGGTAACCGGGTACCTTTTGAATATGTGTTTCACATGTAGCCAGAGTATAACGGGGTTGGTACTACGCTTAGTATCAAAAGCAGCTTATACAGTCAAGAAGACAGACCAATTCAGGGTTGATGAAACTGTTTAACTTTATAAGAAAAAGTTCTGTATAGCCAAACAAGAATGAAATTGAAATTTGTTCACAATAATGTAGAAGAGAGAGGTAAAAAATTTTATAAGTGGAGTAAAAAGCAGTCTAGAAATGAGTGAGAATTTTTTAAAAGATGCCTGAAAGTACTAGAATGAATTCTAGCCAAAGAACTATGATTTGACCCTCAAAATACACCATTTTGTTTAATCTTGATCTTTGTTATCTTGCCTCTGTTCTTTAAAAACAATTTACAGAAGAGAGTGTTGTCTATTTTTTTATCTGGTATGACTTGGAGTGGTTGTCTCATTTTTTTTTGTTTCGTCTAACTTCTATTTCTGAAATAGCCCACAAATAATACTTCCTCTTCTATTATAGTCTGAGCTCTAGTGGTGTTCATGTTCTCTTCTCTAGAAGAGAAAACAATCATTCTTGCTTGTTTTGGAAATAGATACAAAAGGCAAAGTGAGGCAATTTCAGCTATGCAGACTTAGCACCACTTCTCTGTTCTTTCATACAGTGAAGAAAAGAGTTTTGCCCTAGTTTAGTATTGGTCCTATTTTTTCCATGAAAAAGCCTTGAGGGTTTTTCCATAGACTTAGTCCTAGGCTATGTTTTTAACAATTTGTTTTCTGTTAAATGAGTATAATTAGTAAATAATGTTCTTGGATTTTTGTTTTGTTTTCCTTTTTCTTGTTTTACATGAGCATTTTCTTGAGCATTTGTTTGTTCCTCCAGCTGACCAACATGTTAAACTTAGTAACAAGATTGCCTTAGAGATACTTATTTACAGTTGATCAGTTACAATTAGAAGTTAGTTGGCTATTTGCAGCAAAAAAAAAAAAAATCAATTATTTTACTTTCTATCAATAGAGCTTTCATTTTTATGCCCTCTCTCAGTGACACTGCAGCAGTCCTAATCATTCTGTCTTTCCTTTTTTCCTATTCCTTTGCAGCGTTACCAGGAGAGTGACAAGATTGAGGTATGTTGGAGCTGCTTTGCATGCACGGGCCCATTTCCCTTACAAGTTGTTACTGCTCTTTGGTCCTCTTGAGGACAAGGGACAAGCAGTTTTAAAAGCATCAAAATACCTGTCTTCTTTCGATTTTCAGGAGTTAGGACCTATACAGAAAGAAGTCTCATCTTCCTTCGACCGAGTTATCAAGGAGGTAAGAGATGAACTATGTCCTGTGCCAAGCTTGTCCAGCCCACGGGCTGCATGCGGCCCAGGACAGCTTTGAATGCGGCCCAACGAATTCGTAAACTTTCTTAAAACAGTGAGATTTTTTTAAGCTCATCAGCTGGCGTTAGTGTTAGTGTATTTTATGTGTGGCCCTAGACAATTCTTCCATTGTGGCCCAGGGAAGCCAAAGGTCAGGTACCCCTGTCCTGCACTGTTTCTCGGAAGCAAAGTACGTGCGGTGGGGCAGTTGTGGGATCAGGACCATCAGGCCTCTGTGTTCGTTGTCTTTTCCAAATGAAATTAAACCTTCAATTTAACTTGGGCTTTATTATATATACAACAAAAAAGAGAAAAGCATTGCTTGCTGTTTGGAATAGGTGCATTTCAAGAAAACTAATTTTGCCCACTCATTTTGTCTTCAAAGAGGTTTCTACTGAAATCTTGTAGTAGAGTTGAAAACCCCTGGTACGAACTTGTTGAAATAGTGGTCAGGCCCTTTGTGTGTTGGACATCACATATCCAGAAATGCTTCTACAGCATCATTCTGACTGGCATGTTCCTCATCACTCACTTCCTACTCCCATCGTCTGCGACAGGAGTTTTTTTCCTGCCTAACTTAGTGTTTATACCTTTCAGAGCTACTCTTACTTCTTCGTCTTTAAATGTCTACGTGTCTTTAGTGAGGTTATAATTTCCTAGTAAATGCTGCAGTCTAAAGTAATATATTCCAGGAGTTCCCTGGTGGTGTAGTGGCTTAAGGCTTCAGCGTTGGCGCTGTCGGCGCTGCAGCCTGGGTTCGATTCCCAGTCAGGGAGCTACCCACATACCAAAAAGCAAAAAAATAAATAAATTAGTAAATAAATGAAACTCTTAAAAAAAAAAAATAAAATAAAGTAATATATTCCAGAACAGACCTTATTACAGGTTTAGATGTCAGATGAATCGGTTTGGTTTTCTGTAAATTTTCATGAAGGGAGTTTATTTAAAAGTAGAGAGACATGTATTAATAAGCATTTTGTATTTTCTGAACTTCACTTAGCCCATCCTGTCCCACAGGGCCTTCTCAGAACTACCCCTGGGAGTAGGGGTGAGGGCTGTCCTAACTAAGTGACTCAAGATCATGTTTAAATGCAACAATGAATGACAGACCACCTGTGTTTACAACCTATCTCCAAATATTGTAATTCAGTTTTCTTTCCTACCCTTTCACAGAGTCCTGTAAAGAGAAGGATAAACTAGGATAAATATAGCAGCTTTAAAATACTGTGGGGTTATAGGGTTGTGGTCAGAAAACAAATCCAAGTTGTTCTCTTCTCCCTGAGATGTTGATGCAGATTAAATCGAGCCTGACACTTGTCTAGTGTAGGTATCAGAGTCTGAAGTCACACACAATGAGAGAGAGACTTAATCTAAATACAGGCCTCACAGTGTTAATTCCAGCTCAGTTACTGTTTGCTAGTAAACCCTCCCTGCTTCTTTGCTTTTGTTTTTTTCTGAAAAGTTGAGAAGATAACTGTTCTGCTTTGCAGAGACATTTTCAGAAGTAACTGTAACAGAACATTGAAATCCATGCATGACAGGTACAATGGAATGACAGTGTGTGAAATGGTATCGCATTCAAGCTGCTCTTCCTGCCTCCAGGGCAGGAGTGCTGTGGCTCATGTTCTTGTGCCACAATGTCCCCCCACATTACTTCTCACAGCAATCTGAGTGTCGTTCATTGAGATTTCAGAAGTGTGTGTTAATTGTTTCTAGACAACACGAGAGATGATGGCTCGTTCTGCTGCTACCCTCATCACACATCCCTTCCACGGTATGTTTGCAGTTAATAACTGAAATTTGATTTTTTTTATCTTTCTTTTACACCATGACCTCTCTTGACTGCTTAGATGGAAAGTGCCTTGCCTGAAAGGTTTTTGTTTGCTTGCTTGTTTTGGCTTACCCAATTTATCCAGATAGCATTGTGTTTAGGTGGAAAAAAAAGTTTTTTTAGGGCTATCAAAATTTATCTCAATGAATTATAGCTTTAAAAATCTTTCCTCTGTATTTTGTAGTGATCACGCTGCGATCTATGGTACAATTCATTGGCAGAGAATCCAAGTACTGGTAAGCGTTTTTGTTTTCAAGTATTTGAGGAGATCAGTTGAAGCGAAGAATTAAAATAGTGCTTTCATTTTTATAATACCTTAGAGTTTATAGAACAGATTCATATACATTATATCATTTTATCTGCACAAAAACCAGTAAATAGAAAAAATGGCCCAGGCAGGTTAGGGGTCTCCCCAGAATTTCAAAATAAGTTACAGAGCCACTGAAGCCAAACTTCATCCTGGCTCCATGTGACTACATCCCTATGTAGTAATGTCTCCACTTCTGCGTCCACATTCAGCTGTCTTTGCAGAATGAGGGTGGTAGGAGGGGGGAGGGGGCATGTAAATTTTACCTGTTGAAAGTGATAACTGAACATTTAAAAAAATAGCTCCAGAATAATCTTAATATATTTTACTTTCCTTCTTCTATACATAGTGGACTTTGTGACTCCATATTAACCATATACCGGGAAGAAGGCATACTAGGATTTT
This sequence comes from Lyroderma lyra, assembly GCA_004026885.1. Classification (NCBI taxonomy): domain Eukaryota; kingdom Metazoa; phylum Chordata; class Mammalia; order Chiroptera; family Megadermatidae; genus Lyroderma; species Lyroderma lyra. Next base: position 224,251 of record PVJL010000678.1, read on the forward strand.
TTGCGTGAGTAAACTGTTGATTTATGTATGTGATTTTTGTGAGTAGAAGTCTTTAATAAAAATAAGGATGTGACTCTCTTTAATCCCTGGGGAAAATGTACTCTCTGGGTTTATTTCATGTTAAGCTCTATTTAAGTCCCTCTGGTTTGAATTCTCTTGTGAAGATCCTAAAGTTTTGCTTTCGGACATCAAAAACGTTTGAAATAAGGGGTGTTTTTCCTTTTTTGTTTTTTTTTTTTTAAGAAATAAACTCATTTCAAGTTTCTACCCTTATAGTGAGTTTCCAGTTACATACAGTTGATAAAATGGGGAAATTTCATTTTTGAAAAAGGGGGAAATCATCTAGTATGTAGTTTCTTTATCCTGAGAGAATACATTTTTGCAAGACTGTATTCATTCTTTTCAATTTACTTTGAAAGAACTTAGACTGCACCCCTCTTTTTTATTAACAATAACAACCACATTATCAAGTAATTGGGCCTTTTTAACTTTCAGAGTGTTTCCACATAATTCATCTTATTTTGGTATCATAAATACTCTGGGCAATAGGCACAAGAGCCATCATTATTTCTCATTTTAAAGATTTAAAAAAGTGGAAGCACTGGGCAGTTCATTTGCTGCCGGTCATTTAGCTGGTAAGTGATAGAAGTGATGTTTGCAGGGAGTTCCCTGGTGGTGTAGTGGCTAAGGCTTCGGTGCTGTCAACGCTGCGGCCTGGGTTCGATTCCCAGCCAGGGAACTACTCACATTAAAAAAAAAAAAGTGTTGTTTGGACCCTCGTCTTCAGTCTGTGGGGTAATCCCACTATTTACTGCTGCCACACCTAGATCACCCAGGCCCTCAAAGCAGTGCTTTTTGATGTCTCTCACCTATATCTGTGTTTGGGCCATTTTTGTTTTCTAATGTTTCTCACCATTTGCCCCACCAAATTTGAATATAAAGTTGTTCAGCAAAAACCATATTTAAGTCTCTTCTCCAAAATAGGCAAATTTTTGGTCTCCATGCTTACATTTATTAATAGTAAGGTGAGCCATTGGCTGTAGCATAGAGGGGTATAGCTGACTGGCATTTTAAAAATAGGAATGAAAGTCATTAAAAAGTAGCCCCAAGCACAATGATATTAACTAGGATGAACTAGGTATGAGAGCTGGGTTCTGGTATTTGTTGTCTTTTTAGAATGTTTTAAAATCTACTTCTTTGAGTAATGTTTGTATAGAGTGGATTATCTTTTTGCTGATCACATTTCTTGATTCTTCTTATTTTTGATGCTTCTTGTAGGGGTCTTATTCCTCGCCTCCTCGGTGACATCATTTCTTTGTGGCTCTGTAACTCACTGGCCTACCTCGTCAATACCTATGCACTGGACAGTGGGGTAGGTTGTGACCTTGATGAGATGTGCTGATTCTGGCTTTATTGTAGTCACTTGGCCCCTGAGTTAGCTTTAAAGTAAGATGGCAGTTATGTGCCAAACTCATTGTTATATAGCCAAACATTGTCAGGATTTCAAAGGCTAATGGGATGACCTATATTATTTACCACAGAGAAATGGACCTAAAAAGCCCCTAGAGTGTGGCAGAGTAAGCCCAAGTTATCTGTCCTTGTTCTGTGCTACAAGGAGATCGCTTCTTTATTGATACCTAGTTTTAGAAGACACCGTGAAATAGGTTTATAGTGTATTCGGGGTGTTTTGTCTAATCTGAAGTGTTAAGGGGACTCCTGTATTGGGATTTCTAGAAACCTCAGCCTGGGAGGATTTGGGAATCAGCCTTTCCTAGAAGTAATGTTCCCCTGCTGCAGCAATTGTGGGGCTCCTTGAACACAGGCAACCCCACAGCATGGTGGGAAATAGAAGACACCCAGAGGGAGGACAAAATCCATGTTGTAAGCTTCTGAGTAAAGAGACTGATGTCCAAAGCATCTGGTATATAGCTAGGTACATACAGAGGTAGTGACTTGTCCCTCAGATAACTGTAAATGTAGTTTCCAGAGATTGTATTTCTAGAACATGGGGAATCTCATTTTCTTTTGAAATTCTGAGGCTATTACATTTGTCCTAAGCCATCTTACAAATTCATCTGCTCTGAATTTATTGATGTTGAATCAAGTTGATCTTTTTGACCACTGCCTTTTTATGCTCATAATCAGTATTTTTTTTTTTTTTTCAAACTTTACTTATGTATGTATTTTGATGGTTCCCTGGCTGGGAGTCGAACCCAGGCGTTGAGAGCACCCAAGCCTAGCCACTACACCGCCAGGGAACCCTGTAATCAGTATTTTTTCATCCTCAAAATTAGTTCTCAAGCTGTCAAAGAAACTGATAATTAAGAGAGAGAATATATTGATATGGTTGGCGACAGTGGCTGTTAATATCAGCTTAATTTTCTTACTCATTCTAATACAGGCTTTCTTCCTGCTTTAGGTTTCTACCATGAATGAAATGAAGAGTTATTCCCAAGCTGTCACAGGAGTGAGTGTCTTTTAATCTTCTAGGAATTATTTTGTGTTTTTTTTTAAGTTTGGCTTGTGTTAATCACTGCTTTAAAACAACCAGATGTCTCCAGGAAAATCTGTCAAATTGGTCAGAGGTAAGAATAACCCAGAGATTCTGCATCACTGTCGCAGTAATAACAAGCCCACGTGGTTTGGTGCCGTTTTCAGCAGTTGCGGGGCGTGGGAATTTCTCGTCTCAGGGCTGCTTTTCACTGCATCCTGCTGGTCCTCCAGGGGCACCCTCCCCCTCTTTAGTCACGTGGTCTTCCAGTAGTTGACTTCTGAAGTAGTTTCCATTGTCTTTTGGGGGATACTCTATTTTCTTACTTTCTTCAGGGGCGTTTTGAAATTGTGCTTAGTTGTATGTACTTTTTCTCTGAAATATTTTAGTTCAGTTTTATTTGAATGAGGACTCAATCACAGAATAGAGGAGTCTTCTGCTCTTTCATTAAAATGTTAGATGTAGTGGTATATTAAGAGAAGGAAGCATCTCCAAGCTCAAAATTCTAGTCTTTCCTAGGATAATACTAAGAAAGCAAAACCAGTGTTGGAATATTTGACCACAGTGACACTTAGGACTTAAAGGCAGAGGAAAGAAGAGAGTAAAGACTAGGAATGACTAATAATTGGCTGTCTTTTTACCATTTTATAGTTTTTTGCCAGTATGTTGACCTATCCCTTTGTGCTTGTCTCTAATCTCATGGCTGTCAACAACTGTGGGTAAGTGCTTTGCATTTTTTATCCTAGCAATTGGCTGCCTGTCCGCTTGAGAGGCACAGCAGTCTTGGTAGACATTTGGGGAAGAAAAGTACAACTGATGCTATTACTAGATTTCCTAACTTTTTTTCTCTGTATGCCCCATGTACCAGCAGTGACATCAAATTATATTATAAGCAGCCACCTCATATCTCTTTTGGAGTAGGGAAACGCATAAATAGTACTTTTCAAACACTTATAAATAATACACACTCGCTAGTCGTATAAGTCCTCTCCTGAAAAAGGTGGGATAATTATCAGATTACTCTATTTTTACATCTTTCCTTTATTTTATATCTTTGTCCTCTTTTTCCTTAAAAGTTACAAAAGGTATGTCAGGCATTAACTGACAACCTATATACCTGTTTTTCCTGGGAGTTTCATGGAGAAAGTGAGTTTTAAAGAAAGGAAAATATGAAATTTGGTCCATGGAAAGTTTTAATCTTACTGCATTGCTGGGAAGGGTAGGTGATGGACAGCATTGAGTCCCAGCTTCAGATGGCGTAGTGACTACACCAAATTGCACAAAGGTTTTGGCTCTTTGTTTAACTCAAAATTGTTTCAGTACCTGAAGCAGTACAGCATTAGACACGTCACTGCTGTTGTCAAACAAGATATCAAATAGGTGTCTGTGTATTCTGAGCATAGTTATCATATTTCATACCGTGTTACATTCTCTTTGTTTCATTATTTGTAGAGTAGCTTCCATATTTTAGCCAGAGCATCCTTGAAGGATGAATTAAATTACACTATTCTTTACAGATTTTAATAGAGCAAGTGATTATGGATTACCCCTGAGTAAGAAAATGTAAGCCACCACTGTTTATATCCAGTGTCATATTTAGGTTCTTTAAATACCACTTGGTTTTTAAATTCCCTTTCCCTTCTCTTTAATCATATAATTGCTATGTTGTGGTATTTTCATTTTTCACAAGTTAAAAACCTAGATGTTTCAGAAAATATATAACTGATTAAAGTTTCTGTTTCTGTGTTGACTTAAAACCTAAAGATAAGGAAGGGAAATTCATTAGATAAAATTGCCTCTCACGGAAACTTCTAGGTAGGAGAATATTTTGACAAATATTTCTTGACTTCTGAAGAGAACGTCTCACAAATACTCACGTGAAAGGCTAATCTGTTTTCTTCTGTGTCAGGCTTGCTGGGGGGTGCCCTCCTTACTCCCCAGTATACGCTTCTTGGATAGACTGCTGGTGCACGCTCCAAAAAGAGGTACTTGTCCCTCCGTCTCACTCTCCCTCTCTCGCCCCACCCCCCCACTTCAGTATGCTTTATTTTATTTTGTTTTTGTTTGTGTTCTTAAATAATATCTCTGGAATCTCAGGTTAAATCTTTTAAGCTTACTTTTTAGCTACCAATTAATGTGCCTTTTAAGTGTTCTGTATGTCACACTGGCATAGCAGTAAAATGTGCTGCTTAGAAATCATCAGGAGGGGTGATGAAGAAGTAAGACTACCTAGATGTGATCCAGAAGCCATTTGAATGATCACATTCAAATTACAGCTAGGGTCTGGGTAGACAGTTACCCTAGTTGTTAAAACAATGCCCTTGACTTCAACTTATTTTTTTCCAGCCTCACCTTTTTGTAACTTCTCAGAATCTCCTTATTTAGGTGTTTGATTATAGTATAGTAGAGAGGAAATTGTGAAATAAGTTGTTTATTTGTGAATTTATTTATCATCGTGCTGGTGATAGAGCTGGTCTCTTCTGCTTTTTTTTTTTTTATTTTTTTTTTTTATTAATGTGGGTAGCTCCCTGGCTGGGACTTGAACCCAGGCCGAGTGTTGACCGCGCCGAAGCCTTAGCCACAACATCACCAGGGAGCTCCCTCTCTTCTGGAGTCTTATTAGTGGATGATTTTCTCCAGACTCTAACCTATTGTTTGTTATTGCTGTGAGGTATATCATCTGCAACCAGAAATTCTTGATCAGGTTAGGCAAAGCTTTATTAGGAACCAAAGTAATGGATGGCAGTGTGTTAAACTTAACAAAGGATCACTTAAGCCATCAGTTTAAAACAGTTTTGGAGCAGGGAGCACTTTTTACAGAATTGTAAAAGACAGGTATGAAGAAGCTCTTTGTTACACTAGATTATTGCACCGATGGCACATATGAGAAAGGCCTTTGTTCACAGGGCTCAGGCTTCCCAGCCTGCAGTCAAATGAAAAGGCTGAAGTGCTACAGTGGTTACTTTTGCTCAGAGTGCATGTCCAACAGGGCTCTCCAGGAATCCAGGCTAGAACACTTGAATGATTTCCGTACACACCTAACACAAATGTTCTGGGTTTCATCCTGAGTTTTACACTCTCTGTTGGACAATTCTCTATTGTGGTCCCAATTTGAAAGAAAAGATGGCCCTTCTTTCCCTACTTCCCCCTCTTACGGGAAGAGAGCAGACAGAAAATGTATTACGGGAAGAGAGCAGACAGAAAATGTATAAGTGTATCAGACATCTTACCTAGGGAACAATTGGTCCTGTAGCAAACCTTGGTTGGAAAATTGCTGTATATCAGACATTGTGCTAGGAGCTTTCCACACATTGGCATAATCCTCAAATAACCAAATGAGGTAGGTACCATTTTCTGTCATCCCACTTCACATATGAAAAAACTGGGACTTTGAACAGTTAAATAACACCAGTTATGTAACCCAAGGTTACACAGCTTGTACTTGGGACAACAGGCTGTATATGTAGGCTGTTGACTTCAGAGTCTACTAAGTTAAGCTCACAACATTATTACTTTAATTGTAAGATATTTTTAAGTATGCCATAGTGATGTGGCTGTTCCATTAAAAAATAAATAAAAACTGGCACTTACTGAGTGTAGCACTATTCTCAGCATTTTATATGAGGGCTGTCCAGAAAAAAATCCAACCACAAATGCTCCTTTTTTTCTTATTACATGGCTGGATACTTTCTGGACAGTCTTTGTATGTATTGACTCATTTGATATCCCAGGTAGCAAGTGGCAGAGCCAGAATCCAACTGGGAGTTCTATTTAAATAAGTAAGAAGTACTTGCCTTATCCTGTGGCAGTCTTAGTTCCACAAAAACTCAGCTTGAGTCAGAAAATACAAATTGGGCATTCCCTGGTCGTGTAGTGGCTAGGCTTCGGTGCTATCAACACTGCGGCCTGGATTCGATCCCCAGCCAGGGACCTACCCACATTTAAAAAAACAGTAACAAAAAAACCCCACATTGCTGTTCTGTAGTGATAGTCCCAGTTTTGTCCTGGGCAGTTAGTTACGTCTCCCAGAAACATGCCTAGTTGCAGCTCTCTGCTGATCTCATTTTCACACTAGACTTTATTTGTATTTATTTTTTTTCCAGGGAAATATGAGCCGAGGAAATAGCTTGTTTTTCCGGAAGGTCCCCTTTGGGAAGACTTATTGTTGTGACCTGAGAATGTTAATTTGAAGATGCGGGGCAGGGACAAGGACATTTCTATAGTCCCAGTGCACAGAATTATGGGAGAGAATGTTGATTTCTATACAGTGTGGCGCGCTTTTTTAATAATCATTTAATCTTGGGAAAATGGAGGTGTTTGGCGTCTGCCTTTCTTGTTCTTTTTCCCAGCACAACATAATTTACCACTGATATTCCCCCCTTTAGTTATTCTGAATGGAACATTTTTGCTCCAGACTCTGTTTTACTTACACAGAAAAAACAAGTTGCATTTTCCTAAAGGTTGTCATGTGATTTGAGTCTTAGTGTTGTAAGACTTTATAAAATGAAGAGTACAGTCCCAAGAAGAAAGAGAAATAATTCTGTAAAACTTAAGAAAATTAGTAAGGCAAACTTACTAATGGGAGGCCACCAATGACCTTTTTTTAGTAGACCCTAAAAACTCAACGACATCCATCAGAATCTGCCTCCCATTATATAATCCTGTCCCATTTGATTAATCCTGCCTCTCATCCTTCATAAAAATTACCCTAGAAAATCTGTATGACATCCATACCTTCAGTCTGTAACTCCAAAGTAATAAATTGTTGCCAGCAACAGAAAAAAAAAAGACAATTATAGAGAATGAGCAAGGTTTGAGAAGAAAACATAATGGCTTTTTTTTTTCCTAAAAGAAATTCTTGTCGTTGAAAATATGAAAAGCAAATACCACAGCAATAGTCCCTTCTCTAAAAGCTAAGTCTTTGCCAGTCCCTAAATGACATCATTCTGCATTTCTAATTGTACATACTCTTGTTCTTCAGTTTTTATTTTGTTTTCTTTTGTTGTTGCAGGTGAGTAGTTTGTTTTTCATTCCTTATGACACCCTTGGAAAGTGTACTTGTAACTTCATATCTGGTGATGCAGACTGGAGTCCACAGAGTTCTTAGGATATTGATCAACTCGCATGTCATACCCTCAGTTAGGCATGTTAACATTTATAGAGGGGAAAAAAAATCACTTTAGAAGGAAGTGAATTTCAACTCAAGTATAAAGCTCATATATATTCAGGCCTTTGAAAAGCAGGTTAAAATGCTCTAAATGAAAAAGCATATGGTTTCACTTATTTAAATAATCCACTAGGATGTTGCCAAATGAGTAAGCACTTAATTTTCTGCTTCCCAGACTTCTCTGTCAATGCAGCAGCGCCCATAACGTTAGAGTGAGCATGTGGGGTCTCCTCCCGCCCCCAGGGTTTAGGAATACAGCCTGAAGCTCATGAGTGGCTTACTGTGAAATGTCTTTGATGTCTCTTACTTTGTCTCAAAAAGTAATGTAAATTTTATATTCTATTCAATATTATCTGCATTTGTTTTAATATAAAAATGTTTTGCATTACCCACTTTTTCCCCAAAAAAATCTTCAAGTAAAGATGATCTAGGAAAATGTGCCCTGTTTATCCCGTGGCTTCTGTGCTCACACACACCTACCTGGCCTGTTCCTAGCTGAGAAGCTTGTCTGACTGTGAGAACCAGGCTAACAGCAGAGGGCGCCAATGCTTTGGTTTTACCTCAGCAAGTTAGGCTGCTGAGAAATTTCACGAAGGTGGTTCATGTACTAGTCCAGTCAATCAGCCAAACTATAGGTCCAGCAACGGTACTTTACCTGTGATCCTCCATAAAGTTTTATAAACTATTAACATAGTCAAAGCGTGAAGTTAATTCAGGGGCTAGTAAATTCAGGTAGATACTCTGAAGATACATATGCAAGAAATAATGAACTGACTCATCATGTGTGTAAATAATGTAGACTTAGATAAGGATTATCTAGTAAGCTCCCCTGTGAAACTAGGCAAGTGGTTTGCGTTGGCAGTGCTGAGCTAAATTGCCAGGAAATTATCCCCCTAAGGGTATGATGGTCATTAAAGCCTTGAATGAAGAAAAAGAATGTGGAATTTCCTGGAACTTTTGGGTGGTTGAGTATAAAAGCAACCTTAGGATGAAATAAACTTTAATCATAGCCCTATGTCCCAACTTCTTACCTAAACATACTTGGCTTTGCTCTAACCTCCTGCTTTAGAACTGTCCTTTCCCTCTTCCCATTGAAATTTTCCCTGTAAGGTAAGATTCCGTTCTAGTGCCATCTTTTTGCAAAGTCTCTTACAGTCCTCCCAATCAGATAAGGTCTCTACCTTACAATCTCCCCTCCTCCAAATCTCATGTAAACTGAATCTTTAGTACTAAACGGACACAACAGAAACTACATCTAACACCAAGTTTAAGGTTTACACAGCAGTGACATTACTTCTCTTGGATTTGAAAATCTGGGAGTTCCCTGGTGTCTAAGGCTTCGGTGCTGTCAACGCTGCGGCCTGGGTTCGCTTCCCAGCCAGGGAACTACCCACATTAAAAAAAAAAAAAAAAACTGAAAAAGAAATACATTTAGCCCTTTTAAACACACCCATTAAAACTGAGTTTCATAAAGAAACTATGCGGGAGTTCCCTGATGGTGTAGTGGCTTAAGGCTTCAGT